>JBBPUD010000646.1:0-12933 GCA_038094475.1 Phylloporus aff. rhodophaeus
TACCGGAACAATCGAATGGGAGGGCACGGCGGAACGCGTGGCTATGCATTGGCCGTATATTCTCCTCTTCGACTCGCGGTTTATCGAAGTCAGGCACGTCTCGACTGGTCTTCTTGCGCAGATCATTTCTGGACATGAAATTCGGTGCATTTGGGATGGCCGTGGCACATCTGGCGCGGCAGCCTCCGCAGCCGCAGAAGCATTTAACCAACCAATGAACCTCGACCCTCGAATACACGCTGTCATGTCTGCGCCTGAACCTTCAGGTCAGACTGGCCAACCTGGACGACCACGTACAATCGCACAACATGTTTTTGAGCTCGTGCCGACAGTACCTCTTTACCCGCCTGGTTCGCTGGCCTCACCATCTCAGTCTGCGTACTTCCAGTCAGCTTCACCTCCACATTCACCGAGCATGATGGCTACCAATTCATGGAACTGATGAAGTTGACATGGGATCAACACCGCCTTTCGCGTGTGGACTCGTCCAATTTGCCTTCCCTGTAGCGTTCGTCCTTGAAGCTTGACTTTTCAGATTCGTTACCATCATCATACCTATCAACGTCTCCGGCCTCCCTGATCGTGGCCTTTTTTTTTCTTATATGTTCCTGCGCTCTTGATAACACGATAGCTTTTGGTATTCCACGTCATGCAAATGGAATTTCTTCTTTTATTTTTTCCCTCTTCTTTATGAGTTGGGTGAGGGTGCCCGCGTGAATCTGATGTAATGTAACTCAGCGGTTAGTTCCTCCACACGTTCCAAGGAACATTGCCAATCCAAATTGCCCTGTTCAATTGGCAACATACTCTTGATGTTCACAAAGTAAGTGATGCTTGGTATGTAGTACAGCTCAGCTGGGGTGCAGAATGCAAATACTGCCATTACAACAAGCACTGACAATGCAATCATTAATATTGACATCATTAGGCTGGTCAGTGGTGAGATAGGCTCTTGCACCGTGGAAGTTGGCCTGATTCAAGGCAATCTCATGTTGGAGATCCTTGCTTGACATAGATAATCACATGCTTATTTCCACTACATATGTTTGTAAGCAGGTTTTTAGCCATTGGTACATCTTGTTATGGTTTTCTATCTCTATTATCATGTCTTTCTCCTATCTTTCCTGTTGCCTTCTTGCCACTTGGGTGCTGGTGGTGGGCCTTGCTGCCCTTGTTGTTGTCAAGTATGCATTAGGAAAAATCATAACTTCTATATAGTACTATGTACTCGGCCCACGGTGGCCACCAAGTTGACGCGCGGTGACCCCGTTCCCACGGTCCGAACAAGTGGCGGCTGGTGACCCCGCACACGGGAATACATCACCCCTGTTCGTGCGATCATGCTCGCAAGCAATGCAACGAATGGAACGAACGCAGACAGGGCACGGACCGTGGGCCACGCTGCCACCCCAGCGCAAGGATGGCCCCCCGGGTCCCCGCGCAGCCACAACATGACAGGGGCCCACGCTGGCCATCGTCCGTGCGCAGAACGCACCCTCGCCGATTGACAATGACGGAGAATGACATGACCACAACCACGAATGAAGGGACGATGACAACGACGGCTGGGACGGCTTGGATGGCCGATACAGCGGCACCCACCACGGCAGCGACGATGGGGACAGCCGCAGCCAGTGCTGCCCGCACAGCTCAGCCTGGCAGTGCAGTGACGGCGATGATGCTCGAGAGGAGAGAGATTGACGGGCGCGAACAGGACGTCGTGCGGGAGACTGTCGAGGTGCCGTACGAGGCGAACGATCTGTGAGTGTGACCCAACCTCCTCCCCCCATTCTCTTGTGCTCGTTCTGGAGAGCACGCTGACCGATCAGCGCGGCGCGTGCTCGCCGGCAGTCAGGACAGGCGTCGCGAGGAGCTCCTCGCGATGGTACGGCAACAGGCCGCAAGGTGGCCATACACGGACGCCAGGCATCGGTTCACCACGAAGACGAACATGGAGCAGATGCGCTGGGTCCTCCTCAACCGTGCATACAGGTTCATGAAGGAGGTGGAGGTTGTCCGACCCCTCCCTCCCCTTCCCTCGCCGCCACGGCAGCTCTCACTGCTGCTGCCACCTCTTCCAGCCCTGGCCGCAGGTGCTCTTGGCCAGCCTGGGCCACAGCACAACGCGAGGATTGATGTGGGGATAATGGGAGACCTGTTCTGGGACGGTAGGTGCCCTCCCCCTTCCTCTCGGGATCGCTTTGGCTCACTGGTGCAGGCCCTCCCACCCCCCATGCTTGGGCAGGCCCCCTGCTGTTAGGTGGCGGGGATGTCAGAACCTAAATCTAAATATGGGCAAAGGGTGCCCAACTCAGACTGTGCCACAAATGTGAGAACACAACTCTATTCACCTAAATATGGGCAAAGGGTGCCCAACTAAGTTTAGTGAGTAAAGTATCTAAAGCTAAGGACAAAAAGGTCTCACCTCAGACTGTGCCACAAATGTGAGAACACAACTGAGGTGAGAGGGAGAATGTCTGAAGGTTTAAGTAGGTTGAAGACACGCGCGTGCGTAAGTCCGGAAAACTCCAGAACGGAGTAGGCGAAAATAGGCGAGCTGTATCTGGAAACTACAAAGGGCGCAGCAGCACGAGGTCGGAGTGAGTAGGGACGCCACAACACTGTCTGCACGAGGTGATACTATACTAAAACAAGGTACAGTGAGTCCGAAAAGGGGGAATCAGAGAATCAACGAGAAAACACCGGAGTTGCTTTGACGAGAGGTCCGGAGTTTCGGAGTTACATTTTGACACTCCCACTCGAGCATAGTCGTAGACCCATAGCCCGGACGAATTTCCAGTGTTGTTCCCGTGCGAGTGGTTTCGTGAGAATGTCCACTACCATGTCTCCGGTGGGAACATATCGGACGGCTGCCTCTCCTTTTCCGACTAGGTCGTCACGGACAAAGTGGTACTTCCGTTGTATGTGTTTTGTCCGGGCCCGGAATTGTGGATCATGACACAAGATGATGGCGGCTTGGTTGTCGCAGTGCAGGGTGGTAGGTTCAGTTTGCGGGTGTCCGATCTCCTTGAAAAAGGTGCGCAACCAGGCTAGGTGTTGTCCGGCATTGCTAAGTCCGATATACTCCGATTCTGTGGAGGATAGCGCCACCATGCTCTGCAGTTTGCTTGACCATGATATCGCTCCTCGATTGCTAAGGAATATAAAACCGGAGACGAGCTGTTTGATGGTAGCAATCACCTGGTATTGGATATCTTCTTCTTCTTTCTCAATAAGGTGTACAAATACAGATTTCTCCTGGAGGGATCTGCATTCTTCGGAGCATGATGTAAGGTGGACTTTGCCTGTTGTCCAATCAATAGAGGGGTTGTGCCTTTTGAGCCAAGAATATCCCAGGATCATTCGTTGTCTGCCAAGATCCATTACTTTAGCTAACACCTTCTCACGGTGTCCCTGGAACTTGATCAAGAGTTCAACTGCATATGTGATATCTCTGGCAGTATTGTGTGTTCCATCAATGTTAAAGACACATATGGGTTGTGGTAAAAGTACAAGCAGAAGATGTAGATGTTCTGCAAAAGACTTGTCAATGAAAATAACAGTAGCACTGCTATCAAGAAGTGCCGAAACCTTAGTAAAAGACTTGTTTTGTGGTTTTTCGTATAGGAGGTGATCTTGAGATCTATGTATGCTTAGCTCATTCTTGAGCATGAGAGATCTGCAAAATAGTCCTTTGTCTGGGATTTGTGCGTCAGTAGAAAAATGTTCAAATGGAGAAATAACGGAATTAAGCCTAGGTTTAATGTCCCTGGCAAGCTGTCCACTAGGAACAGGCCCTGTTGATGGCAAGGTAGAAGTGAAAGAAGTATTGTAATAGTCCGTGTCAGAATCAACAAACAAAGACTCATATCTGTTCAAAGTGTTCAAAGAAAACATTACCTTTTTCTTGTCCTTGCCTGTCGGACACCCAGATAAGTCCTTCAAGCACGATCTTTTCCCAATCATTGCTTGTTCTTTGCATCTTCCATGTCTCGGAAGAAAGCCCTTGCTTCCTCAAATAACATGCCACAGACACAATTCTCAGGGTCTTGGCTTTTTCTTTTATTCTCACAAGCCTCATCTGCTTGTACTTGTGGGCTTTTAACCTCTTCCCAGGAGGTTGCTGCTCTGACATCTTGACAACCATGAGGGGCATCTTTCTTATTGTGAGCACAATCTTTCTTGTGTCCTCCTCTAAGGAAATGACAGAGAAAACATTCCACTTTTGGCTTTTGGCAGTTGTGTGCCGTATGCCCTTCTTTTCCGCAATTGAAACATCTGTGGTTCCCATGTGAAACCGCATCGATGTCCATGTTGTTAGGTCCTTGGGATTGGGACCGTTGTCATTGGCCACTCCTTCACTCTTTTGTGCATGTTGGACCAGCCAGGATGATAGGCCTAATGGCACTCTGTAGATGCTAGATAGACTGAACCCTTGCCCTACACTCTCTCTCAACTCTCAACCTCTTCGGCTCTACCCAAACTCTGGACCTCTAACACCCTGACACTCCTCTCGTCTCTACTCCAGACTCTGCACTGCCACATGTGCCCCCTCCTCTTCATGTGAACCACCAGGGTTGTCCATTCCTATCCAACCTAGCCAGTCTTTGTCGTCTCCTTCTTCAAGTCCATTGGCACTCTTTGCCCTATCATCTGTGCCCCTTGTTCTGAGCTCTGCATCCAACTACTCCTTATTACTGCTTGGCTCTTCATCTACAAGCCAGCCTTCTTCTGCTGTGAGTGCAGTACCTTTGCGTGGAATGAACTCGCACAACCGTCATGCATGGAACCAGCCGCCAAGGGGAAACCCTTCAAGGGTTTGTAGTGTATAGAAGTTTCCACCTTTTTCGACCACTTGTTGCAGTGCTGACCACTGAGGGAGGATTTTGCACGTGGTAGACAGTGTGTTGTCTCATGCACTGTCATGGACTTGGACTAATTGTCTGGGCTAGAAGCTTACATGCCCTGCTGGCATTCTTTCAACTTTATGGTCGAACACCGCTTTCCAGTGTAGCACATGCACAGCTATATGATCTAAGCCATCCAGGCATTGTTGGTTTACATAGGCCATCTGTGTATCAACCATGTCATTAGCGAGTTCATTAGTAGCATTGGAAATGGAGGTGGGGTTTGTATTTACTACGAGTCCAAGGAGCAGTTCCTTGGGTGATAGTTGAAATGCTGGGATGATGTGTTTGTTCAGCTGCCGTATGGCGATGTCAAAGTGATCTGGCCAGCTACGTGCAATGCTTTCTGGTGATGTTTCCATATAGTGGTCCTCTCCTAGGTTAGGGCTGCACAGTCACTTCAGGCGCCCAAGCAGTTTGCTGTTGGTGCCTTCAACTAGGCCATTTATCCATGGTGCATACGCCACTGTAATTTGGTGCTTAGTGCCATTTGCCTCACACCATGCCTGTACATCACCATTATTAAAATGCGATCCTTCATCAGTCATGAGTGACTCAGGGGGTCAAAAGATGTGGGTGATGGTCTTTAACCCATTGATGGTGGTATGAGCAGTGCTGCTTGTTTTGAGTTTGAAGCCCCAGATGTATTGGGAGTAGGTATCCAGGATAAGTAGCACGGTATGATAGCCACCCTTTCCTTTTGGCAAGGAGAGATAGTCGGTGACAAGTAATTCAAAGGGGTGACAGCATGTGATGGGGTATAGAAGTGAGTGTAAATGTGTGGTGCCAAAGTTTTTGCATTGTGGACACTGTGCCAGCACAAGGTGTATCGATTCATCCAAACATGGGCTATAGATGCAATCCATGAGTTTGAGCTTCGTAAGGTCATGTCCCCAATGACCATTGGATGTGTGTTCTTGCTTGGCCATCTCGATCACTTCTTTTTGTGATATGCATTCAACTTGTGCCCATGCACATATTGACTTCCTGTCTGGAACACGCCATAGGTGGTCATCCTCGATCAAGAATCCATGTGCGCGGTGGCAGACATGTTTGCGAGTGCATTCAGGTTTGTCCTCATCTAAGTCCAACATGGCCTCAATGACTTCTAAGAATATCAGTTCATCATGAAAGTGCTCCTTTAGGGTTAGTATCATGTGTTCCACATTTACCCCAAAGAGATCATTGACAATACCACGAGATGCCTCCCAGTCTTCGCAGACGGTCCAAGTGCTGCCATCTGTGTCAGTGCGTTCTTGTCCGGTGAACATGCGGCTGAGTGTGTCAGCAGCAATATTCGTTTTACCAGCACAATGGCATATACCAATGATTTGGTACATGGATATGCCTTCCCACTAGCATGCATGAGTCTGGTTTGGGTTCTCGTTTTGTACTGTGTTTCATAGGGCTAAGCAGTCAGTCTCAAATTCCACCAGAAAGCCCCATATGGTGTCACTGAAATGATCCAGCCCAAATTTCAATGCTGCAAACTCGAGAATGTATGGTTTATAGCGTTTCTTGGTCATTTAGGTGTGCTTGGATGCATACCCTATAGGGTGCATTTCCACTCTTTGCTCTCTGTCAGAGAGGGTGACTTTGTGGTGTTGCAGCAGCACAGCTCCAAAGCCTTCTTTGGACCTGTCTGTAATTAGGATGAAGGGTGTACCATCAAACCAAGGAGCACAATGGACAGGCTCCTCAGTGAGTAACTTCTTGAGACATATGAAGGTCTTGTGGTCCAATATGGTGCTAGCTTGTGGTCTCACAGGAGTTGCTGATATTTGCATTTACCTATTTTTGCACTGGGTTGTGGGAGATCTAAGTTACGCTGTAGATCAGTCAGTGGGCTTGCAATTCGTGTGTAGTCCTTGATCAATGAACAGAAGTAACCCGTTAGGCCTAGGAATTTCATAAGGTCCAACAAGGTGTCTGGGACTGGCCAGCTGATGACAGCTGACAGTTTTGTAGGGTCTGGTAGGATACCTTTGTGACCCATGTGTGACCAACCAAAGATCACTTCCAACATGAACAATTGAGTTTTTGATGGGGATATAGAGAGTCCAAGTTCCTGACAACGGGTAAGGAAGATTCATAGGTGATTCAGTAGCTCTATGAATTCATCACCTGCCATGGCATTGTCATTAACGAAAGCTTCAAGATGTAGCTTTGTAATAAGTCCTTAAATCCATGCCCAATCATGTCACAGAACCATGATGGTGTGTTAAAAATGCCCATGGGCATCCGTGCATATGCATGGTACCCAATCCCTTCTGTATAAATACAGAGCTAGGGCTGGCTTGATTCTTCTACCTCTAAGGCATATGTAGAACCCTGATGCAAAGTCAATAACACATAGGTATCAACGATCAGCTAATCACTGCTGTTTGGCATGTAGATCCCCTTGTGGCATTTGTGTGGTTTGACAAATGTGATTCAACTGGCTAAAGTTTTGTGTGATGCACCATTTGTGTTTGTCCTTCGTTGGTGGTGGTGCTTCTGTCTGAGTAGTGCTTTTCATCCATCATGGAATATTTGGGTATGGTGGCTCACCCAGTGCAATGCATTGTTCATTGATTTCCTGACATATTTCATCCATGCTGAGACCTGGTGTATCATGTGCATGGTGTGCAAGAATAGTAGGATGGACAGCCTTGACCTTGCTAACATGTATTGGTTTGAGGACACCTGCTTCTACAAATTCCTGAATGTGTGGGAAGTAAAACTCCTTCTGTGCAAATGTTAGCAGGCGTTGGTTAACTTTTACGGAGAATAATGCATTATCAGGTATATCTAGATGGTACTTGAGATGCAACACCAGTTTGACCTCCTTTACTGATAAAGCAAATACGTCAGTGTATTCTTCAATGAGATTATGAATACATTGCCATTGGTCATCGTTCACATCGCCTAGTGTAATTGCACAAATAATGGCTATGACTTGAGGTGGGTGAAATGGACCTAGTGATGTTAGTCTAGTGAAAATAGATTCGCCTGCCTCCGTTATGTTCGCCATAAGCATATTATCGTCAGGTGTGCTTGTGATGGTGGCATCCTTGGTATCTTTAGCAGTCTGTGGGCTTCTGGCTGCATTGTCGCTATTCATTTCATCAGGTAAAGTTATCTTGACTGGAGGTATCGTAAACTGTGCAGTTACTGGAAATGATATTGCTGTTGGTAAAGAAGAAAGCAGCAGTGGACGAAAGGATGAGAAGTTATGAAAACTGTGTGAGGACCCATCATTTTGTATTGTGATAGTATCTGATCCATAGTCTTGTTGTGCTTTTAGTTGTTTGAGTAGAGGTTTTCCAATTAGCATATGCCATGCACTACCACTTGGGAATGCTTCAAATGCTGTCCTTGTCTTTAATGGGCCCCATTCAAAGGTACCTGTTACAATTTCCTTACTATATCCTGGCGTCTTCCTTGTTTCTTCTCGCATCGCTTATCTCGCCGCTCCATTGATCTGTCTAGAACGCTTTGAGCACGCCTTGCTTGTTGTCGGACTGGATACGATGTATCTATACACATAGCCCCTTGGCTATGTGCTCCACCTTCATCATTTGTTTCACTTCCTTGTTCCTTGATCTTGATGGACAGCTTCCTCCGCAGTCCGGTTCTCTCACGCCGGCTTAGTATTTCCATCTTTCCATGATGTTCTCTGATATTCTCTGCTGCACATTTTCCCTCGTATAAATAACTAGACTAGACACTCGATGTACCTCATACTTGATCTACACAATACAAGTGTACATCTCGTGTCATTCCTTGTGAATACCTCTGAGAACTCTTTGACGACGTTGTCGTACCTCTTCGTGAGCGTCCTCCGTCAAACGAGTAACGTTCAAACCTTTGTCCTCGCTTTGGTACACTTCGTGTAACAAAAGATCAAGTATCTCCCTTGTCCCTCCTATCCAGGAGTAGGACACCCCCATAGCAAATATTTTCCACAGAGACCGTGCCCTTTGTCGTGCTTACCGCATCCCGGAAGACGACGACGAACAAAGACCCATTCAGCAACCATCACCTCGACGAGTTCTTGGATCCTCGTACTCCCCAGCACCACCCTCGAGTCCTCTAGCCTTGCCTGCCCCTCGAGCGCTTCCTGCCATCGAAGCACCCTTGACACTGACCACACCGAGACCACCATCATCACCATTGCCACCCCAGTCACCTAGTCTCTTCGCACCATCGCCACCACCCATGTCCGCAGAAAAGCCCACCGAACTCCGAGCTGCTTTGCCAGCAGACTTCTCCGGGAAACTGGTAGACGCTGTCAGATGGATCAAGGCCATGAAGGCCTACTTCATCATCAACAAGAAACTCTATGCCGATGACGCGACCAAAGTCTTCACCTGCCTTAGCAAAATGCTCTCTACCGAGAGAGCAGCCGCCTTTGCTGAAACCTGGTATGACAGGTTGGCCGATCCACTCCTTGAAGAAAAGGAGAAGACATTCAACAAGTTAGTCGAAAACTTTGAGAAGACGTTCTACCCCTTCGACATCCAAGCCACTGCTCGCCTCCAGCTTCCGTACCTCCGCCAGACTGCCTTTAGGGAGCCCAACAACACCATCAATGATGGATTCCAGAAGTTTATTTCCGACTTCCTGGGGACTGCTGCCAAGTCCGGCATCACAGACCAACAAACGCTCATTGGATACTTCGCCACTGGTTGCGACCAGAAGATCACCGACATGGTCTTATCCATGAGCGAGCTTCCCGTTGACTTGAATGCGTGGATCGATAAGTCCACGCAGTTCCACACTCAGAAGGCTCGCATGGCAGCCATCAGGAAAGGCGCTCCCCAGACCCACGCTGTCCTTACCCCTCCCGCTCCTCGCTTTGTCCCTCGACCTGCCCCTCGCATCAGAGATCCGAACGCAATGGATGTAGATTCCATTCGGGTCTCAAAGCTCACCCCTGAAGAACGTTCCAAGTGCATCAAGGAGGGACGCTGCTTCAGGTGCCGAAAGACTGGGCACAACGCCCAGAATTGCAAAGCATTCCCCACCTCGTCCCCACAGAACATCCGCTCCGTCCCAACCCAGCCACCTAAGGAACCCGTTGTTCCAAGGGAAGACCTTGCTCCCCCGCATAACCCACTTGACGTCTACGTCAACCAACTCCGAACCAAGGGTTGGAAAGACGAAGAAATTCACCAGACATTGAGAGCCAACTATGAGGAGCCTGCTGAAATTTCCCTTCTTGACGTAAAGGATTTTCTTTGAGGGAAGATACCCCGACGTCTTCTTCCCCTCATGTACTCGTAGCAATGCCAAATGAGAACGCGTTCCGTTTCCCCATCTCACTACAAGTACCAAAGCAAACCGTCGAAACCACTGCTCTGCTCGACAGTGGCGCCTCAGGAAATTTCATCGATATCTCCCTCGTTCCCAAACTCAGGCTAGGATGCTGAGTACTTTGTAAACCCGTCGTCGCATACAATGTTGATGGTACCAAGAACAAGAAAGGAACCATCAAGTGGAAACTCTTCGCACAAGTCTCCTTCCCCTCGTTTTCTCAGCAGGTAGAATTCATGGTCACTTCTCTCGGCAGATCACAAATCATTCTCGGAATGCCATGGCTCCGTCAATGGAACCCTGACGTGGACTGGACCAACATGCGACTCACCATAGACTCCCCAGAGACTCTCCGAAAAATCACCCTGTCCACCCAGCTCGCCCAGGAAAACGCTCCCATCGAGAAAGAGATCCCAACGTGGTGCAAAGACTTCGCTGATGTCTTCGCCAAAGCCACGTTCAACGTTCTTCCCCAGCACCGAAACTACGACCATACCATAGAACTCAAACCGTCCTTCGTTCCCAAGATAGCCAAAGTATACCCCTTGAATCCTGCCGAGAAAGAAGCTTGTAAAAAGTTTGTCGAAGAAAACCTTGCCACTGGTCGTATTATCCCATCCAAGTCCCCCCAAGCCTCGCCGTTCTTCTTCGTACCTAAGAAAGACGGCTCGCTACGTCCATGCCAAGACTACCGCTACCTCAACTCCCACACCGTCCGAAACGCATATCCCCTACCACTCATCTCTGAACTCATCGATGACATGAAAGACTCGACGTTGTTCACCAAGCTCGACATTAGATGGGGATACAACAACATTCGTATTCGGGAATCTGACCAATGGAAAGCGGCGTTTATCACCCCTCTTGGCCTCTTTGAACCCACCGTCATGTTCTTTGGGTTCAACAACGCACCCTCCACATTCCAGGCGTTCATGAACCATATCTTCGCAGACATGATCTCAGAACTCTGGCTCAAGATTTACATGGACGACCTTGGCATCCATACCCAACATGACATTGAACTTCATCATTCCAGAACCAAGCGAGTACTCCAACGACTTCGCGAGCATGGACTCTCTGTGAAAATTTCTAAATGCTCCTTTGATGAACCACGGATGGAGTACCTCGGCATGATCATTGGCCAAGGACGAGTTGAAATGGACCCCACCAAGCTCTCCGCGATCAAAGATTGGTCACCACCGACTTCGGTGAAAGGCATCCGTAGCTTCATCGGATTCGCCAACTTCTATCGCAAGTTCATCCCCAATTTCTCCGACATCGTCGCTCCCCTTGTACTCCTCACTCGCAAGGATCAGAAATGGGAATGGACCCGTCACCAGGACAGGGCGTTCACCCGCTTAAAACTAATCTTCGCATCCACTCCTGTCCTCGCACTCCCCGATGTCTCTCGCCCGTTCCTTGTAATGACTGACGCATCCCTCCTCGCGGCCGGAGCTGTTCTTCTACAGGAAGACAGCAATGGTGATCTCCATCCCTGCGCGTACTTCTCAAAGACCTTCGCTCTGGCTGAGCAAAACTATGATATCTACGATTGCGAACTCCTTGCTGTCATCCTCGCACTTCAGGAATGGCGCCAATACCTATTAGGCACGGAGCACCCCGTCACTGTCATCACGGACCATAAGAACCTCTCCTATCTCAAGGACCCTCGTAAACTCTCTCGCCGACAAGCTTGCTGGTTGCTTTTCCTTCAAGACTATGACATCGTCTGGAAGGTCACCCCAGGCTCTCAGATGGGACCTGCAGATGCACTATCCCGCCGTGATCACATAGACACCACCGACGATAATGCTGACGCCCCCATTCTCCCCGATCCCATAGTCATTTCTGCCCTCGACACCTCTCTACTCCAAGGAATCCAACAGTCCTCTCCCTTAGACCCCCTTGTCCTTCGTGCTCTCCAGAACCTTGCCGATGGATCCCCACTCTTCCCTCACTCTGCTCTAGCCGACTGGCGTTATGATAACGCTCAGTTATTCTACAAAGACCGCCTCTACGTTCCTCCCTCGTCTCGACAAGCCCTCCTTGACTCCATCCATTCCTCTTCTACTACCAGTCACATGGGACAGTTCCGCACCAAGTCCATTGTCGAACGCGATTTCTGGTGGCCTGGTCTGGCCACCTTCGTCCGGAACTACATCGCAGGCTGTGCTGTATGCCAGCAAAACAAAGTCAACACCCACCCCACCGTTCCCCCGCTGCAGCCCATCCCGTCTACCGTATCTCTTCCTTTCAGACAATTGTCTGTAGACCTTATCACAGATCTCCCGCTTTCAAACAACTTTGACTCGATCATGGTCGTGGTCGACCATGGCCTTACGAAGGGGGTAATTTTATGCCCTTGTACTAAAACTATCGATGCCGCAGGAGTAGCAAAACTTTTCTTCGACCATGTCTTCAAATGCTTCGGCCTCTATGACTCCATCATCTCTGATCGTGGACCACAGTTCACATCTGCGCTCGCCAGAGAACTCGCTCGCCTCCTCCAATACAACCTCAGACTCTCCACCGCCTATCATCCCCAGACCGACGGACAAACCGAGCGTACCAACCAGGAACTAGAGACGTACCTACGGATCTTTTGTGGTAACAACCCGCATCAATGGGTGGATCACATCACCACTGCGGAGTTCCATCACAACACCGCCCCCCACAGCTCGACCAAGGTTTCCCCCTTTTCCTTGATGCTCGGCTACGAACCCAGGAA
>JBBPUD010000647.1:0-12908 GCA_038094475.1 Phylloporus aff. rhodophaeus
AACTGATCTTTTCATCCACTCCTGTCCTCTGCCTTCCCGATGTTTCTCATCCCTTCTTTGTCATGACCAATGCTTCCCTTCTCGCTGCAGGTGCTGTCCTTTTACAGGAAGACTGTAATGGCGATCTCCATCCTTGTGCCTACTTTTCCAAAACCTTTGCCCTCACTGAACGAAACTATGACATCTATGATCAAGAACTCCTTTGCCATTATACTCTCTCTCCAAGAATACACTACCTCCTCAGCACTGAACATGCTGTCACTGTTATCACAGATCATAAAAACCTTTCATATCTCAAAGATCCATGAAAACTCTCTCACCAACAAGCCCACTGGTTCCTCTTTTTACAGGACTATGATATTGTCTGGAAGGTCACTCCAGGCTCTCAAATGGGACCAGCAGATGCTTTCTCTTGATGAGATCAGGTTGACACCCTTGAGGATAACATTGACACTCCTATCTTTCTGCACTCAACTTATTCCTCCTTTCTGGAATCAAAAAGTCTTTTCTAACCAATCCTCTGGTTCTCCGCCTTGCTGATGGTTCCCCACTTTTTCCCTGCTCCACCTTTACAGATTGGCGTTACGACGATGCTCAATTATTCTATAAAAATCAACTCTATGTACCCTTAGCATCTCAACATGCCCTCCTAGATGCTGTTCATTCCTCCTCCACTACTGGTCACATGGGTCAGTTCTGTTAGATTTGGTGATTTTGCACTTTTTTGGTTTATTGATAGCTCACTGCTTCTCATTTCGCTTCCTAGTTGTCACCATTCAATTCCCCATCCTCAATATGCCTATACCCCACTTTTCCGGCTTCATTCTGACTTGTTCTTCACTCTCTGCAGTAGCAGAGGCCATTGTGGCTGATTTGGTTACACTTCTTTACTCGAAGCGCACATACAGCCTGTTGTCCACTGTGGTTCCCTCCTTGGTTACTCACTGTGGACATCAGTCCTAGCTCCCAGAAGCTCCTTGAGTCAACCCAACAAGTGGCTAGTCCGCTTCCTCAATCCTCAGCTCTCAACAATTGTAACATTACCCCCTTTGTAGAGTTGTGTCCCTGGTGCAACTTTCCAACCCCATTCATCGAGCTCTCTCTCAATCCTTGGTGGGCATGGGGTCAAAAGGCATGTTGAGATACGGACACTGTGGCTCATTATAACCAAATTGATTGCAGTGGAGGCAGACATCTTGAGGGCATCAGGTAGGTCCGTGTTCCCATTGTTGACATGTAAAACATTGTATGGTGAGGCAAAGGTGTTGGAGATGACCAGGAGCAAAAGTGAGACAGTGAAGGCATTGGTAGCGAGGGCATTCATCTCAATAATGACCAGCTCAGTTGCATTGGAAGCAATGGGTAAAATGGGATGTAGGAGGACGGACATAAGGATTTTGAATGAGGCAAGTGGAAGCAGATAGAATGGAGAAGCCTCCAATGCGAACCACATAGGAGTGGTTATACTCTAGGGCTTCTTGGTTCACTTGTCTGAAGCCTCCAGGCAGGTCTAGCACGAAGGGTACAACATTGTCTTCGATGATGTCTGGTTGAATGGGTTGTTGAGGAGAGGGAGAGTTTTCTTTGTCAAGGGAGGAAATCTGCAATGCAAGGGGCAACAGAGGAGGAGAAGGCAAAGGTGTCTCTCTGGGAGAGAGACTAATGCTACATGTTCTCATGCAACATATCAAATATTGCATCTTTTGATTTCTCCCTGGTATAACCATTCACAGCAAGGCCAGGTGCTGCCATTAATCAAACAGACCATGATCTCCATCTCTATAGAGTCAAAGCCACTCCTCAATCATCTGCAATATTTGTTCCTATCAGTTCCATTATTTGTGGAGCTGTTTTAGCACCATATCCGACTTGTGCTAATGAATATTTTGTATTTGAGCACCTCAATGGAGACCTCTTTCTACGCATGAACCAGGGTACTTTAGACAAGTTGCCAGCCATATGATGTTTCTTAGATGCCAACTTATTTTCACATTGCGTATAGTAAACCCTTTTTGACTTAATGTGATAATCCGAGACTATGCAAATGATCCTGCACTTTGCTGGATAACTTGTGTCCAAGGTGTTGGTACAATGTATGTTACACATTAATCTGATATGAAAACTTGCCTCAAGGCTACTCATCATGTTTTCCATTAGATCTGTTTGCCAGTCGCTTGATGTGCCACATCACTGCCTTGTATTTTGCTCTTTACACTCAACAATCCCAGTAAGCAAAAACTTGTGATTTCTGGTGTGCTTTCTGATGCGAATCATGCAATATATGGTCTAGACCAATCTGGTTTCTGTCACACATTCATGCAGCTCGAAGGCTGTGGCCATGACATACCTATCATACCAACTGATAGGGCAGTGGAGCCTGTTATTGGGTGTGCGACTTGTGCGAGGGCTGCTAAGACCAAGGACAAGGTAAGGCTTAACAATGCTCACAACAAAGTTGTCTGTTCGAAAGAAGTTCTGCTATGTCATCTTTCTGAACATTATGGATGAGATTGTTGCTTCATGGGTCATGTTACAGTGGCTCTATTACTACCTCAGACATGATGTGTTTTTGTGTTCAATATAACTGATTGTTGGTCTTATTTCAAATATTGAGTATCAGCTATGAGATGTGTGCATTTCCAGGTTGCACCATCATAAATATTGACAAATTGTACAACTGGCACCTCTGGCATTGTTTCATCTCTTTTGTATAATAGCAGCATCACAACTCTCAAGATTCATACCTAAGGGAACAGTGAGTTTGGGATACTTTCTCTTCAAGCTGAGTCCACCCTCTACTGAAAAAAGCATCTTAGTCTCATCAATGCTGCCATTGAACGTGACCTCTCACAACATAAAGACTGGGATCATGGCTATGAAGATATCCTCAAGGTAAGCATTGCACTAGACATTTTATTTAGACATTCTAATAGAACATGCTTCAGAACTCATATCAACATCCATCATTCCCTTATTCCCAACAACTTTGGAAGGCTATTCCTCCTATGGTACAACCATCAGGGCTCCATCACCAGACACTGAAGCGGATGAGAGAGAATATGATCATGTTCACTTTCTCTGTCGCCGTGTAACATGGTTTGGTAACACAATGATTGATTGACATGATGCCTTCACCTGAAGACATGGGTTCTCTCCTACCTCTCATTGGTTACACACCTTTGGTTAGCATCTAGAAGAGGGGTTTGACAAAAATAATGAAGACATGTGGTAGCTATGAGAGCGGTGGTGATTTGATGAGGACAATGACCTGACTAGGTCCAGAAGGGATGGATAAACAAGATTGTGTCCTTGTTGACGACTTTTCACCCAAATATCTTTGTCACTTGATGACCCTGCTTAGTGAGGTAGATCAGCAACACATTAACAATGATGCTACTTTGATCCTTGTCTCAACAGAAGGTTGTCAGCAATCAGTCCTTCCATTTGGGACTGGTGCACAACAGCCTTTTGTCTGTAGAGACACGCAGACACCATGTGCATTTGTGAATGGTACCTCACCACTTCCTACATCACGTCAGATTACTTCAGTGTCACTTTCCATAGTTCCTAATGGGGTCCCTATTGCGATGCAGATGAATATGAAAGCATTGCAACCTCCGTCAGTTACTCCACGCATTTCTTAAAGTACTACTCTATGCCCTCCTGGACCTCCACAGATAATGAATATGATACTGGCAACTTCATTGTCACAGACCCCTTCACCACACACTACCACTTTATCTACTGTACCAGTGAATGGTGCAGTTGGTAGCTCTCCGTCTCCTGCACCTGTTTCTTCCAATCCTGGTTCAGCGAAACCTAGGCTAGCAAATGGGAATGGTACAAAAGGTACATCAGCCAATGAAACCACTCAATGTGCCCCAGATTCGACTTCATCTTCCACTACAGAGCCTCAACAAGTCATCTTACCAACTGGCTCACCAGCACACCAGAAGGTGGACACCCTCAAAGCCAGGATGTCAATGCAGTGATGCATGGCACACAAGGCCATCCTATCCAAACCCTGTACTTGGTACCCAATGGTCCCCATTCAACATGCAGATCACTGTGGGTACTAACCTGAACCTGAAGCTTGGGCTGGATGACAGTGGAATAGCGTCATGCAACCTTTGCAACAAACCCCTTCTCTGGGCAACCAGCAACAAGATGCAAACATGGCCTCAAGCAGTCCCAATCTTGCTCACATGAGTGTAAATGTGTTGCCAGCACATACACTATCAGCCAATGGTACTCAGAATGTCAGTAGACCAGGGATGATTGCTGCTTCTGTGGGGCATATGATGCCTGGCACACAATACAGACATGGACGTGGACACGGACGCAGACACAGATGTGGATGTGAATCCATATGACATGGAGATGGAGAAGGCGGGGGAGGTAGAATTTGAAGTTGGAATGCTGAGCGATGATGAAGACAATGAAGAGCCCTCATCATCAGTGAGGTTCTATAGGGCAGGTAGCGTTTCTAACACTGCGAGTTTATCCTCGATTGTGATTCCGTCTCCTCTCCAACACTCAGCTTCTTCTTCTTCCATGTCTCTGGGAATTTGTGATTTATGGCAGCTTGCTCAGAGCAATTCACCATTGCCTCTTATATCAACACCAACACCAATCACAGAGCGTGCTAATTGATATCCAGTCATTGAATCTGTTGATAAACCTTTCAGGGTTCTATATGTTCCAGATCCGAGTCACGCAATGGCTAAAAAGGATGTGATGGTGAACCTGGGCTGGTCAATGCAAGAGTTGTCGCTTGAAAGATATGAAGCAATCAAAGGCCTCATAGACTTTGTTTACAGGCATGCGAGCATGAAGAAAGGCGTAAAGGTATGGATTACCGAGTAGGTAAGTTCAAACAGCTTTACCTGAGTGTACCAGAAGTAATAATTGCTCCCAGTTATGGTTGATTCTACAGATGACGAAATTTCAAGACGGGAATGCCTTTTCCATCGAATTCATGAACTGGGGAAAGTTCCATGACATCGTCCTGGATCTGCCTGCTCACACCAAAAGCTGGAATTCCATAGGAAAAATAGACTGCGTCATAGGAGGAATAGACTATTCAGTCAAACACAAGTAAGGGTTTACACACGTTTATGGATGTACCAGCAGTCATCACTTCATAGATGTGAGAGAAATCCGTATGAACTAGATTCCAAGCAACTCCAGAAATACGAAAACAACATCAATCAACTACTTCAACAAGTACAATTTTGGCCACCAATCATACCCGCAAGATAATACGCGACCAAATGGCATACCATCTGCAATCTTCAAATGATCACAGAATCACAAGGACTATATTACCCAAAAACTGTTATCCTAAATGAGGGTGCAACAATCCTGGTGGACATGGTACTTAAGTGTACTCACAGCAACTGTGGAAATCATGTTAGTTTTCCACAGAACAAGCGTAAGTGGAACTGGGATTACCTAAAATTGGAAACTGGTGAAAAGGAGTTCTGGATGGCTCAAGAGTACGTCGAAAGCCTGGCCCAAATTGGCGAATGGAGGGTTTTCATTGTGGGTGGGACTATCATCACGGTAATGCATATGTACAAGACCTCTGAACAGGGCTGGAAAGGTTCTGTAGCCGATTCATTTCTTACTATGGATGAAGTAAGGTGCATTTGTAAGCCATGCCTCACATCTCCCATCAATTACTAACACCAGTGATGCCATTCTCAGCGCTCTAATGAACAGTTCTCCTAAGCCTCTAAATATGGCAGCCCTACAAAGGGAGATTGTCAATCCAGGATCTGACCCAGATCCCATGTGCAAAATGGCCAAGAAAGAGTTCAATTTATTTGTTCTGTCAACTTGGGAACAGCTGGCCTTACGTGAAACCAGGCAAATTGGAGGAAAGTCTTCACTCTCTACGTTTTGCAGATTGGATGTTGGTCTCAGGATTGATCCAAGTGGAGTGAAACCTCCACAATACTTCGTCAACGAAGTTAAAAGAATGCCGACGATGAGTCTATGGCTTCACTATTACAATTGGAACACAATGGGAAATCTTGCAGATATTTTTTTGATGGTTTTCAAGTGTTGGTTGAGGAATATCCTTAATGTATATATTCCATAGTAAATACTAGATATATATGTATGATATGAGTTGTTGTTTATATCATATATCAACATGCATCATGTGATTGCTATCTTAATAGTAAAACGAGCTTTATGGATGTCCAGTCCCCCAGGAAACCGAAATGTTTAATCTATGTCTTACTGATGTTTGACATTGAACTGTATGAAAGTATTGACTATTCTATCACTCATTTTATACCGTTATTCCACTACTCTCATAACGGTTGTTTGACAGTTGTTCAATGTGTGTTGAACATGTGTTCAATGTGTGTTAAACGAGTGTTCAATGTGTGTTCAATGAGTGTTTGACGAGTGTTTGACGGGTGTTCAATGAGTGTTCAACAAGTGTTTGACATGTGTTTAACGTGTGTTCAACGTGTGTTCGACAAGTGTTTGATGGGTGTTCAACAGGTGTTCAATGAGTGTTCGACAAGTGTTCGTGACAAGTCTTTAATGGGTGTTTGACATGTGTTCAACAGGTGTTCAACAGGTGTTCAACGTGTTCAACACACGTTTAACGCATGTTCTATAGCATACTGTCCAGTGTTGATGGTCATTGTCTCCTAGCTTTTCAACATTTTCAACCGCTTTGGTATAGTGGTAGTTAGATTCATATAAGGTTTATCCCACATTCCATAGCTTCTCCTTTCACTTAAACCTGGTATTGACTGTGGCATTCCACCCATCCATTTTTGGTTAAATGGTCGTCATAGCACAGCTTGATAAGCCTATATAAAGCCGCCCAATTGGAACAGATAACTCTTTCACCATCGCCCATCACCACCATCGTCTGCATCTTGCTCTCTGAATGTCATGTCTGATTACTACTGGCAACATGAGCTTCCAAGTGCCATTCAGTTGGACTATATCTCTCAGATCAAGTATACTGTCCACAAACATGACTCTGAAGTTTTCGAGATCAAGAAGTTCAACTACAACGACGATAAAGGTCACTTATATTGCGTCTACCTCCCAATTTACTATGAATACCACATGGTCCGCTACCTCTGAAGGTACTATCTACTCATCGAGCTGTATGTCAACTGCAGTAAAAGGAAGGGAACGCAGTACAAGAAATTCCTCCCAATGTCACCAGAAATATTATCTTATTGGACAATGTGATAGAAGCTTTTATTCATCCTGTGATAGGTCTCACTCCACAGGAAGCTGCAGGCTATCTTAGTCGCAATTTCGAAGACTACTTGGTCACTGAATACCTCGTTGGTAACCATAGTCTCCAATCCGTTCAACGTTATCACGAGTCTTGCATGATGAACTTAGAAAGGATTAATGCCGACGATTGTAGTAAGTACCAAATTATTTGTGTTATCTTTCATTCATAGTGAACCCACTCATAGACTGGCACGAATACACTACCACTCACCTTTCTCCTATGCTAGAAGGTATCCAATTCAACTACAACCCCAACAACATTGAATCACATTCTCTGGACAAGATGTGGAAGGAAGTCACAGAATACTACAATCGTCCCTTTGATTCTCAGTGGAGTAAGTAAATCAAATTCTTGTCTTGGGAAAATGCCTGACATATTGATTAAACTCAGCTATACGGGCATTGCAAGGAATTCAGGAACAAATACAGCAAAAGGAGAACAAATTTCAAACACTAGGTGACGAAGATACCTCTGGTGAGGATGAGGAGCTCACTGAAGCTATGGAAGACGATGGTGCTGCACAAAACGCTTCTGGAGATAGGGACGCAGAGGTTCATACTGAAGAGCCAAGCAGTTCCACCGAACCAAGCAAATCCAGGAATTCCAGCAAGTCAAACAGCTCCAATCACTCAAAGGTGAGGCAGGATGATGCCAGTGAGCCGGAGGTATGCACCATGACCAAAGGTAAGTCCATCCTTTATTATCTTTGAATATTTTGTGTTAACACATTATATTAGACATGATAGTTTCCTCTGTGGTTCCCAAGGCAGAGCAGAAGAATACGTCTGATTCTGAGTCACATGTCAGTCCACCCCCTCCAAATCAATTTGTTCAGAAGAAATGTTTGTGGGAGTAGGGTGACGATAAGGAGGAAGGGCCGAGCAGGAAGTGGACCATGATACCTAGGACTATACAACCAGTTGGACTCATCGGCTTTGACACTATGCTTGGCAACGAACCGTTTGGTGAGTAGCATATTGTAAAGTATGTACCTTTTAGCAATGCAAATTTGGTTTCTCACAATCGTAGCTAGTGAGAAACAAATGGACTCTGAAATAGACATCAGATACAGTCAACCCTCGCCGAGGGTTGCTCTGGTTATGATAGTGGGTACACCGCTACCTCATCCTTGCCATGTTTGTTGTGTGTACTGCAAATGCTGTTCCATCGCCATGGTGGCTGTGGCTCGCATGCCGATATGCCCCCACATGTTCAATGTTATTCTATAATGTTTGACATAGTTTCTATGTTGTTTGACACATATTTATCGTTGTTCTCTGCTGTTCTGCACATGTCACATGCTGTTTGACGCTGTTTGACACAAGTTTGACAGGTGTTTGACGGGTACTTGACAGGTATTCTTCGACACATTTTTCAGTGCTGTTCTGTACATCTTCATCATTGTTCTCTATTATTTGACAGTGTTCAATGCTGTTTGACACAGTTAGACACTATTCAATGCTGTTCGGCAGGTGTTCAGTGTGGTTCTACCAGTGTTCAATGCTGTTCAACCTATTTGATGGGTGTTCAATACTGTTCAACAGGTGTTCAACACTGTTCAACCAGGGTTAGGCACTGTTCAACCAGTGTTCAACATTGTTCAATGGGTGTTCAATGCTATCTGATGGGGTTTTGATGCTGTTTAATATATAAACATTGCTGTTTTGTCATCATTCGACAGGTGTTGCACTATGCATTGGGTGAACGATATTCCATTAATGCTCTGCCACATTTTATATTTCATTGAATTCTATGTTGCCAAATTGCTTTAGCCATTGGTAGAGAATAACAGGTCAAGATAAGTATTATGCCATTTTTTTCAATGCCTCTGCTATGTCACATTGTGCACCTGGATCCCACCAAAGTCCTTCATCAAGTTCCTTAGCTGTGTCCACGACATTAAGGTGTTTCTTCAGCACCTTTATCACACGACAAGCAGCTTCTCTTTCTCCTTTCATCTCTTTCATTGTCGTGTCAGTCTGCGTGAGGTGCAGGGTCCCTTGTACATCCTCTTTGGTAATATATAACTTTTCCTGCTTGAATAGCTTGATTAAGCCGAGCAAGGCCTGCCTATAAAACTTCTCTGTTCAAATATCAATCCATTTCCCTTGACAGAGAGTTTAATACACGACTTACTCGTGTGGTACTGACAAACAGAGGGGAGGCCTAGTACCATCCATGTTATATATCTGTGTATCGAAGGATGGATCGTATTTGTAGAAAATTTTCCACGCTGCAACCTTGTGCCTGGAAAGCTAGAGCTGTTGTACCCCATCGACATTTTGATTAGATGCATAGTCAAATAAAACAGGAAGTGGCCCCCATAAGTCAGATTGTTCTCAGGTGTATATACCAAATGTTTGACTCCTGGGGGTTGAATGCTATATCATCTGCATTGGGTAAGGTGAGGGTTCCGGTACATAATTAGTCACTTACAGGGTATCTCCTCTAGAGAGCATCAGCATGCCCATCCATAGCTTCTTTGCCTTTTTGAAAAGCATCTTGTTGAACATTTTGTATACCTTCTCAGTACCCTTTGCACCTTTCTCCGTGACGTCAATATAAGCCCAAATCTTCTCTTTTGAGTGAACGGTGATAAATGTACAAAGGCCGCATGCATCGTTATGCGGATACGTGAGGAATCCACCATGAGTTAGCAGGTCCCATCCCCGCATCTTTTCTGAGTCCCCAAATATTGTTTGAACGCCAATCAGTCTCTTTCCTTTATTTTTACTGGTATTAGGGAGGTTATAGGCATTCATTCAAGCGGACTTGGCATTCACATTGTCAGATAGTGGCCTAGTGACTTGTTATGGCACATTTACAGAAAGTGATTGATGCAGTAGCTCTTACCTAACAAAGATGAGGACATCTGGTTGATAATTAGGCAGATCAAGAAGGTTAAGGCACTGATCTGGATCCTCTGCCAAAGATATGAAGTTGGCAAGCGATGTTTGCACATGTATGTACATTTCTTTGTCTTTGTCTTTGTCTCCGTCTCCATCTCCGTCTTTGTCTTTGTCTTTGTCTTTTTCCTTGTCATTTTTCTCATCTGCGTTCTCACCTTCATCTTTGTTTCCTTCTTCCTCATCAATCTCTTCACCACCTTCAATCTCTTCATCAGTTTCATCGTTCTCAGCTTTGTTCTTAATCTGTAAAGTGACACGAATCATGACATCTATAGTTTTGTCTGTCATTTCAAGAAATGCAATGTTAGGTTATGCAACAAATACCTTGAGCTTCCACATCTTGAGTTATGGTCGGACGGTACAAGCATATGTCCTCCAGTGTGAACTCAAGGGATGGAGATGGCTCCCATCCTCGTATCAACACCACTGTTCCTGTAGACAAAGTGTCCTCGATTGCACCAACCAATTTAGTCACCTCCTGAGTATCCTTTCCATCGTATTTCATCTCCACCACCATTTGACAGCTCTCTTCATATTGACAGTCCTAGGCACAAGGTGCCTTGGCCATTTTCTCCACAACCTCACAATCCTGGAGATATTTCCATTTCAGTGGTTTCTAGGGATGTTTTGAGCAGATAAATGCACTTGCCTGCTCACTAAACCATGGTACACAAGTAACGATGCCAAGATTTGGCCATGTAAGAGTTGGTGTATCTGGTGGACATGTGATCCCATCTAGCAGGGACTGCATAGATCCTACATCTGTAGTCCAGCTTAAACTTGTCCAGTAGTACATTGATAACCAACTGACCATTAGTCACCTTATCTCTTACTACACGACGCACTTTTTCTGTGTTTGTCCTTTGTTTCCCTTTGTCCGCATGCTTCACCTGTGAAATTTATGGTCAACACTTACTCTGTGCGATGAATCACACAACAAATATTTCCATCCTTACCAAAGAGGCTAGCTCTGATGGTATTTTCGCTGCCCTTCATCATGGACCAACCACTTCCCCCTTTTTAGTCTTGGGGGGTAGGTTCGCTAAAGCCTTAGCCTTTTGGGTTGGCCGCCTCACACGAACACCGGTGGTCACATCCTACTCAGTGGATTAGATTACAACCTGTAAGAATGGATTACTCACTGATGGACCTCCAGCTGATGATCCAAAATCTATGTCTGTTGGTAAAGCAGACCGAGTTGTTGGTAGTGGTGGGGCTCCCTTCGACATTGTGTTTAAGACTCATATAACAATTAATCAAGAAATGATACAACTTACCCTTAGCTTTTCTTTCTCTCTGACTACCTCTAAAAGCTTCGCTCACATCAGAGGATCCAAGTCCTCCGACTCTCCCAGGTTTAGCTCCTGGCAAACTGAACCCATATCCGACATGTACTTCCTCTCATTTTCCACAAACTGTATTCCTTGGAGTGCACAAGGGGAGATATACAACCTATCGCCGTACAAATCCAGTTCAAGCAGGTTATTGGGTATCCACTCTGTTCATTTCGTTTTCTGTAGGATCCAGATTCCCTTGTTTCCTATGTGTATGTCTCCACTATTGCACGAGGTGACATAATCAAGGGGTATGTCATTGTCCGATATGCGGACTGAGAGTATGATTGGGAATACAGATTTCAGAAGATTGGGCTCAAGATTGGGCTCGAATTTGTGTGTCTTAAGGTTGGAAGGGATGGGGATATCTGACAGAGCCATAGTGGTGGTTTCTTGTCAAGTCGTTACCTCATGGTGTGCCACATTTTATACACAATACCCCATTGTCACAACATGTGACAACTATGACTGATCTTTAAATGTGTAACATAATACAGTGGACACACTCTGAACAAGGCAGTTTAACTGTGGACAGGATGGACCATGGGAACAACCCTGTAAAACACGAACAATAGATGTCTGTCAAACAGTAGGTTTTTGAATATAACCCAAACATGAGTAGATTTTCAATGCATGTATATACACTATACAGTGTGTTCTGAATGTTGTTTGAGTTCTCAGGGTGGTTTTCAACACCAATTTAGCATATCTGCTTATAATGTATTATAATCTGCGAACTATTGGACATTATTGAATAATTGTTGAACATAGTTGTAATTGTTAGGAGCTGAGGATTGAGGAAGCGGACTAGCCACTTGTTTGGTCGACTCAAGGGGCTTCTGGGAGCTAGGACTGATGTCCACAGTTAGTAACCAAGGAGGGAACCACAGTGGACAACAGGCTGTATGTGCGCTTCGAGTAAAGAAGTGTAAACAAATCAGCCACAATGGCCTCTGCTACTGCAGAGAGGGAAGAACAAGTCAGAATGAACCTGGAAAAGTGGGGTATAGGCATATTGAGGATGGGGAATCGAATGGTGACAACTAGGAAGCGAAATGAGAAGTAGTGAGCTGTCAATGAACCAAAAGAGTGCGAAATCACCAAATCTAACAGTAATACCATTGAACTGTTGTGAGACATTTTAACATTAGTTGAAAATGTTAGGAGCTGAGGAATGAGGAAGCGGACTAGCCACTTGTTGGGTCGACTCAAGGGGCTTCTGGGAGCTAGGACTGATGTCCACAGTGAGTAACCCGAGGTATATTGATAGAGAAATACAGAGGTACAGACCTGATGTCCACAGTGAGTAACCAAGGAGGGAACCACAGTGGACAACAGGCTGTATGTGCGCTTCGAGTAAAGAAGTGTAAACAAATCAGCCAC
>JBBPUD010000648.1:0-12850 GCA_038094475.1 Phylloporus aff. rhodophaeus
GGACCCAGCGCTGGTTTCTCCAGTCTGGTTCTCCTTGGAGATTTCCCTTGAGCCATACCCACCTTTCCCTAAGTCCTAAGGATCTAGTGCAACCTAGTCAGAGCCCTAGTGGTTCAAGGTTGTTTCATTAGAACCAGACTTATTTCTTACGACTACCTTGCACAAGAAGGGTTCTTTCACTAGAACTTAACATCTTGCTACCTCACGTTCAAGAAAGTCAACGGACTTGAGAACACCAGACGACATTCCACATGACCTATCCTTAGTGCACATCACGTGACACAAAAGAGTGCTTACGAAAGCTGAACGGCGGCCTACACGTAACACCATACGCTTACACCGATCTTCTTCCCCCTTTGGAAGGCAACATGCCTCAAGGTTAGGAACCCTTTTCCCTTATAGGTGAAGAAAGGAAAGGACACGAAGAGTGTAGAGCCCACCAAAAGACGAAGCAGTGCTTCACTCCTAGCAAACGCATACAAAAGCCGTTACCCACGAAAGCATTGAAACAATCTTTGCTTCATCATGATCTTCACTCTCCTCATTCTCGCCCCTACATTCGTCATCCTCTATTGCATCTGGAATGCAGTTCCCCAAGGGAACCCTGTGATGATACGCATCACATGGGCTAGAGGATTCTTTGAAATAGCCATTGCAGATGCTCTGCTTTGGTATGCTGTAGAAGAAGCAGCAAGGGAGAATAGAGAGGGAAACAAAGAAGAAAGACCTCATGACTTAGAGCACGGTGAGGAGTTGTTGGCAGAAGAAAACCGCCAAGCTCAAAGAGGACGTGCTAGAGATGCACTGCCATCATATGGATTGCCACGTGCACCACATTACCAATGGCATCCACAAGAATTCGAGATCAACAGTGAGGAAGGAACTCTCGTTGATAATGATGAAGAACATCCTCCTCTTGTTGTTGAAGATCCGGAAAGACCCGAGAATCCTACACCCAATAGGAGTCACTCACCAGACGTTCCTATTGATGTTACTTCATGGGAAGCAAATGACGGCTGGGATGATTTACCTGCAGCCCAAGATCACCCATGGAGAACACAAAATGACGCCGCTTCATGGAATGGAACTGAAATATGGCAATCAGGAGGTCTACAATGGGTAGAAGATGGAGATGAAAACCTCCCTACCTATGACCCAGTTCAACCCACGCCACAAGAAGCGATTGAACTTTTTGATATCGCTTTCCACAGCATATATGGTTTCAACTTTCGAACCATAATAAATGAAGTCCCCAAAGTACTTCACGTTGAAGTAGTGCCGGACACACCTTCGGATGCATCTGTAATAGTGGAAGCCCATCCAGAAGAAGATGTTTTGATGGCACCACCATCACTCCAAGTGTTACAATTCTTTCCCTATATTGTAACGTTCTTCTTCTCACTTGTCGTATCTCGTTCCTCGCTCCTCCCTTTATCTTTGTAGAACGTGATGAGCACGCACTCATTGTTCTCGATCAATCATCCATCTCACTGTTCAACCAGTGACACGTATCTTCGCACAGGTTCTCTCCTTGGAGTTCCTGTTTCACCTCCACATCAGTTTCACTTCACTATACTCTTTGATCTTGTTTCGGACAGTCTCTCTCCGCAGTTTGGCTCTCTCGTGCCGACTTAGTGATCCTACATTCCACGCTCTTCTATAGTCTTCTTTTGCTGCGTGCCTCGGTCGTATAAATACTTAGAGTAAACACTTGATGTACTCATACTTGATCTACACAATACAAGTGTACATCTTGTGTCATACCTTGTGAACCTTCTGAGAACTCTTTGACGACGTTGTTGAACCTCTTCGTGAGTGTCCTCCATCAAACGAGCCTAGTTCAACCTTTGTCCTTGCCTTGGTACACTTTGTGTAACAAAAGATCAAGTATCTCCCTTGTCCCTCCTATCCAGGAGTAGGACATTCCCATAGCAAACATTTCTCACAGAGACCGAGCCCTTCATCGTGCTTACTGCATCCCGGAAGACGACGACGAACAAAGAACCACCCAGCAACCATCACCTAGACGAGTTCTTGGATCCTCGTATTCACCAGCACCACCTGCAAGCCCTCTAGCCTTGCCTGCCCCTCGCGCGCTCCCTGCCATCGAAGCACCACAAACCTTGACCACCCCGAGACCACCATCGTCACCATCACCACCCCAGCCACCTAGTCTCTTCGCACCGTCGCCCCCACCCATGTCCTCAGAAAAACCCACCAAACTCCGAGCTGCTTTGCCAGCAGACTTCTCCGGGAAACCGGCAGACGCAGTCAGATAGATCAAGGCCATGAAGGCCTATTTCATCATCAACAAGAAACTCTATGCTGAAGACGCAACCAAAGTCTTCACTTGCCTCAGCAAGATGCTGTCCATGGAAAGGGCAGCTGCTTTTGCCGAAACCTGGTATGACAGGTTGGCTGACCCACTCCTTGAAGAAAAGGAGAAGACATTCGACAAGCTAGTTGAAAACTTCGAAAAGACGTTCTACCCCTTTGATATCCAAGCCACTGCCCGACTCCAGCTCCCATACCTTCGCCAGACCGCCTTTAGAGAACCCGACAACTCCATCAATGACGGATTTCAGAAGTTCATCTCTGACTTCCTAGGAACCGCCGCCAAGTCTGGCATCACCGACCAACAAACGCTCATTGGATACTTCACCACTGGCTGTGACCAGAAGATCACCGACATGGTCCTATCCATGAGCGACCTCCCCACAGACTTGAACACGTGGATCGACAAGTCCACGCAATTCCACACCCAGAAGGCTTGCATGACAGCTATTAGGAAAGGCGCTCCCCAGACCCACACAGTTCTCACCCCTCCTGCTCCTCGCTTTGTCCCTCGACCCACCCCTCGCATCAGAGATCCAAATGCTATGGATGTGGATTCCATTCGGGTCTCCAAGCTCACTCCCGAAGAACGTTCCAAATGCTTCAAAGAGAGACGTTGCTTCAGATGCCGAAAGACTGGGCATAATGCCCAGAATTGCAAGGTGTTCACCACCTCCACCCCACAGAACATTCGCTCTATCCCAACCCAGCCACCTAAGGAACCGGTAGTTCCAAAGGAAGTCCCCACTCTACCATCTACAAATCCGCTCAACGTCTATGTTAACCAGCTCAGAACCAAAGGATGGAAGGACGAAGAAATCCATCAGACGCTTAGGGCCAACTATGACGAACTGGCCGAAATTTCCCTCTTAGATGTAAAGGATTTTCTCTAAGGGAAGATGCCCCGACGTCTTCTTCCCATGTACTTGTAGCACTGCCAAATGAGAACACGTTCCGTTTCCCCATTTCGCTACAAGTACCCAAACAAACCGTCGAAACCACTGCCTTGCTCGACAGTGGCACCTCAGGAAATTTCATCGACATCTCCCTCGTTCCCAAACTTAGGCTAGGATGCCGAGTACTTCGTAAACCCGTCGTCGCATACAACGTTGATGGTACTAAGAACAAGAAAGGAACCATCAAATGGAAGCTCTTCGCACAAGTCTCCTTCCCCTCCTTCTCACAAAAAGTCGAGTTCATGGTCACTTCTCTCGGTAAACCACAAGTTATCCTTGGAATGCCCTGGCTTCGTCAATGGAACCCTGACGTGGACTGGGCCAACATGCGACTTTCCATAGATTCCCCAGAGACCCTTTGAAAGATCACCCTGTCTACTCAGCTCGCCCAGGAAAACACTTCCATCGAAAAAGAAATCCCAACATGGTGTAAGGACTTTGCCGACGTCTTTGCCGAAGCCACATTCAATGTTCTCCCCAAACATCAAGACTACGATCACACCATAGAACTCAAACTGTCCTTCGTTCCCAAGATAGCCAAAGTATACCCCTTGAACCCTGCCAAGAAGGAAGCCTGTAAAAAGTTTGTCGAGGAAAACCTCGCCATGGGTCGTATCATTCCATCCAAGTCCCCCCAAGCCTCACCATTCTTCTTCATACCTAAGAAAGACGGCTCGCTACGTCCATGCCAAGACTACCACTACCTCAACTCCCACACCGTCCGAAACGCATATCCCCTACCACTCATCTCGGAACTCATCAACGACATAAAAGACTCGACACTGTTCACCAAGCTCGATATTAGATGGGGATATAACAACATTTGTATTCAAGAGTCTGACCAATGGAAAGCGGCATTTATCACCCCTCTTGGTCTCTTTGAGCCCACCGTCATGTTCTTCGGGTTCAACAATGCCCCCTCCACGTTTTAGGCATTCATGAACCACATCTTCGCAGACATGATCTCCGAACTTTGGCTCAAAATCTACATGGACGATCTAGGCATCCACACCCAACATGACGTTGAACTACATCACTCCAGGACCAAATGAGTACTCCAACGACTTCGCGAGCACGGACTCTCTGTAAAGATTTCTAAATGCTCCTTCGATGAACCAAGGATGGAATACCTTGGTATGATCATTGGCCAAGGACGAGTGGAGATGGACCCAACCAAGCTCTCTGCGATTAAGGACTGGAAGCCCCTGACCTCTGTAAAAGGCATCCAAAGTTTCATCAGATTTGCCAACTTCTATCGCAAGTTCATCCCCAACTTCTCTGACATCGTCGCCCCCCTCATACTCCTCACGTGCAAGGATCAAAAATGGGAATGGACTTGTCACCAGGACAGAGTGTTCACTCGTCTAAAGCTAATCTTCGCATCCACTCCAGTCCTCGCACTCCCCGATATTTCTCACCCGTTCTTCGTAATGTCTGACGCTTCCCTCCTCGCAGCCGGAGCTGTTCTTTTGCAGGAAGACAGCAACGGCGACTTCCACCCCTGTGCATACATCTCGAAGACTTTCGCTCTGGCTGAACGGAACTACGATATCTACGATCGTGAACTCCTCGCCGTTATCCTTGCACTTCAGGAATGGCGTCAATACCTACTAGGCACTGAACACCCCATCACAGTCATCACTGATCACAAGAACCTATCATATCTCAAAGACCCCCGTAAACTCTCGCGCCGACAAGCTCGCTGATCACTTTTCCTCCAGGACTACGACATTGTCTGGAAAGTCACCCCAGGCTCTCAGATGGGACCCACTGATGCACTCTCCCGCCATAACCACGTAGACACAGCGGACGACAACACTGATACCTCCATCCTCCCTGATCCTATCATCATCTCTGCCCTCGACACCTCCTTAGTCAAAGGAATCCAACTGTCCTCTCCCTCTGATCCCCTCGTCCTTCGTGCCCTCCAGAACCTTGCCGATGGCTCCCCACTCTTCCCTCGCTCCGCGCTAGCTGACTGGTGTTATGAAGACACCCAGTTATTCTACAAAGACCGCCTCTATGTTCCTCCCTCTTCTCGACATGCCCTCCTTAACACTATTTATTCCTCCCCCACTACCGGTCACATGGGACAGTTCCGCACCAAGTCTATTGTTGAACGCAACTTCTGGTGGCCTGGTCTGGCCACCTTTGTCCAGAACTACATCGCGGGCTGTGCTGTATGCCAGCAGAACAAAGTAAACACCCATCCTACTGTTTCCCCTCTCCAGCCTATCCCGTCCATCGTATCACTTCCTTTCTGACAATTGTCCGTCGATCTTATCACTGATCTCCCACTCTCAAACAACTTTGACTTGATCATGGTCGTGGTCGACCATGGCCTTATGAAGGGGGTAATTTTATGCCCTTGCTCCAAAACCATAGATGCCACAGGTGTTGCCAGGCTCTTCTTTGATCACGTCTTCAAACATTTCAGCCTGTACGACTCCATCATCTCTGATCGAGGACCTCAGTTTGCCTCCGCACTCACCAGAGAACTCGCCCGTCTCCTCCAATACGACCTCAAGCTCTCCACCGCCTACCATCCCCAGACTGACGGACAAACTGAGCGTACCAACCAGGAACTAGAAACGTACCTACGGATCTTTTGCGGTAACAACCCACATCAATGGGCTGATCATATCACTACGGCAGAATTCCATCACAACACGGCCCCACACAGCTCAACTAAGGTTTCCCCCTTTTCCTTGATGCTTGGCTATGAACCCAGGAACTTCCCCTTGATCGGAAAGACATTTATCCCCGCTCTAGAAACCCGACTCTCTGCCTTGGAGGAGGCGCAAAAGGAAGCCCTTGCTGCTCACGATTCTGCCCGCCTCCTCATGGTCAAAAGGTCCACACATAAGTTCTCCCCCTGGAAGGTTGGAGATCGCGTCTGGCTAGAAGCCACGAATCTCCACATTCCCTATCCCTCACGAAAACTTGCACCCAAACGCCACAGTCCATTTGAAATCACTCGCGTAATTTCCCCCCTAGTATATCAACTGAAACTTCCCAGTACCTGGAAGATTCATGATGTATTCCATGCCTCACTGCTCTCCCCCTTCAAACAAACTGATGTACACAGCCCATCATTCCCACAGCCCCCTCCAGACATGATTGATGACGAAGAGGAATATGAAGTGGAGGCTATCCTATCTCACAAGGGATCCCCTGGCCGCTATCGGTACCTAACTGCATGGAAAGGATACTCCTCCACCGAAAACACGTGGGAACCAGAAACCAATCTCACACACTCCCAGGAGATTTTGAAGGACTATAAGAAACTTCACTGACTCCGATGAGACCTCACGCATCCAGGACGTTGTGATCTCTTTGTGAGGCTCCTCCCTGCATGCGTGAATTCTGCTGTTCTTACCTCAAGACATTTTGGATCTCTCTCCTCGCCTTTCTCACTATCGCGCTAATATTCTTCTTACTTTGGTTCTTAACTCCGATCTCGGCGCACTCCTTTCTGACCCCAAAGGCATCCCCATCTTTATGACCTCTGACACCCAGTCCCCACCCATCTCTCTGCCACCCTCTCCTCTCAGCTCCCCTGACATCAACGACCTCATGGCTTTACTCCGGACTATGCCCGTTCAATTCCACCTTCTCCCCCCGAGAATCTGGAAACCTCTATTCGCCAACATTCTGTGTAAACCCTCTTGGACCCTATTGCTCGATCGGATGCCCCTCTACGTGGATGATCCTATCATCAAGGGATTAGTCTCTCTCTATCACGCAGTACACACCGCCCAAGTACTGCATTTCCACGTAGCACCTAACGACCTACCCAAAGAGTATGGCTTACCTATCCGAGAAACACAAAATGGTCTCACAGGCCGGATCCTAAAATTACTCCACATCACCGACTTCCACAGCTTTGTTGCACAGATCCCTATCTCGGTTTTATATCCCGTCTTTCGCCCGATATTTCTCTCCATGTACCCTGACGAGCGCGCAGCCTATTTAACTGGCATTAGCCTTTCTCCTCGAGAAACGCCTTTACCCTCTCCTCCCCCGCTACCCTTGGCATTACGATTTTCCTCTCCTCCCACTGAAGCTTTCCAATCGTCCAACCTCGCGTTGTAGAAGACGATATCATCCCATTTCTACTAGACCCTCCGGGTGGATTTCGTCGGATAAACCAGCAAGCACTCTCGTATAACAGCGCTTACGTCGTCCAAATTGGAGGACTGTCCATACTCTCGGCACCTACTCGTCTTCTCCACAATCCTTATGACCGACCTCCTGCGTCCCGCTTCACCCGTTGTTTCCGATGACACCGCACTGGTCACTATCGAGACGAATGTCCTCTATACTGATGCCCCCACTGCCACGTTACTGCTCCTGGTCACCCCCAACGCCTCTGCCTCACCTTACAATGTGCTACTTGTCAACGATGGGGACATGGACCCTCGTGTTGTCCGAGAGAGGTCTGCTTCCATTGTGATCAATTTGGACATACTGAGCCGCAATGTCCACATCTCCATGGACCTGACCACCCCATGCCCACCGAGGATGTTTGAGAAGCTTACGGTTAATGGATGGAAAGTTGTGCCAGGGGCACAACTCTACAAGGAGGGTAATGTTACAATTCTTTCCCTATATTGTAACGTTCTTCTTCTCACTCGTCGTATCTCGTTCCTTGCTCCTCCCTTTATCTTTGTAGAACATGATGAGCACACGCTCATTGTTCTCGATCAATCATCCATCTCACTGTTCAACCAGTGACACGTATCTTCGCACAGGTTCTCTCCTTGGAGTTCCTGTTTCACCTCCACATCAGTTTCACTTCACTATACTCTTTGATCTTGTTTCGGACAGTCTCTCTCCACAGTTCGGCTCTCTCATGCCGACTTAGTGATCCTACATTCTACACTCTTCTATAGTCTTCTTTTGCTGCGCGCCTCGGTCGTATAAATACTTAGAGTAAACACTTGATGTACTCATACTTGATCTACACAATACAAGTGTACATCTTGTGTCATACCTTGTGAACCTTCTGAGAACTCTTTGACGACGTTGTCGAACCTCTTCATGAGCGTCCTCCGTCAAATGAGCCTAGTTCAACCTTTGTCCTTGCCTTGGTACACTTCGTGTAACACCAAGAAGAAAGAAGGAGCATGCCACCTTCTTATCATCACACCCCGATTCCGGCAGAACATGCCATAATTGAAGATTTGATCGACATACGGGACGATCAAGAAGAAGAAGAATTGTTTGAGATGCCACATATAGAAGTGCACATCTCTCCATATGAGGAAGATGATCCTCTATATGACATAGCCCCTATCGAAACTCCAGATGAAGAGAGTTTCCCGGGTATCTCCCAAGTTTTGGACGAAGAAGAATGTTAGATTTCTTCTACGTCCTGGGATGACAGAAAACTCAGCCATGACTCATTATGAAAACGAGATCATTTGAACGATGAATTTTTCTTGACAAATTTTCTTGATACAGACTCTTACGGTACAACGGTTGTATTTGCAACCTCCTGGGAAGAGGTTAAAAGCCCACAAGTATGAGCAGACGAAGCTCGTGAGAACAAAGGAAAAAGCTGGGACCCTGAAAATTGCGTCCGCGGCATGTCATTTGAAGAAGCATGAGCATTCTTCCAAGATGTGGAAGATGCTGAAAATAAGAGATCCTGATCATCGCAGGGAAAAGATCGTGCCTGAAGGACGTATCTGGGTGTCCGACGGGCAAAGAAAAGAAAAAGGTAACATTTTCGCTTTTACTTCTACCTCGCTGTCAACGGGGCCTGTTCCTAGTGAACAGCTCGCCAGGGACGTTAAACCTGGGCTTAATTCTGTTATTCCCCCATTTGAACATTTTTCTACTGACACACAAATCCCAGACGAAGGACTATTCTGCAGGTCTCTCATGCTCAAGAATGAGCTAAGCATAGATCTCAAGATCACCCCATATAAGAAAAACCACAAAAACAAGTCTTTTACCAAGGTTTTGGCATTGCTTGATAGCGGTGCTAATGTTATTTTCATCGACAAGTCTTTTGCGGAACATTTACGCCTTCCACTTGTATTGTTACCACGACCCATACGTGTCTTCAATGTTGATGGAACGCGCAATGCTGCTGGAGATATTACACACGCAGTTGAACTCTTGATCGAGTTCCAGGGACACCGTGAGAAGGTGTTAGCTGAAGTAACAGACCTCGGCAGACAGCAAATGATCCTGGGATATTCTTGGCTCAAAAGGCACAACACCTCTATTGATTGGACCACAGGCGAAGTCCGCCTTACGTCATGCTCCGAAGAATGCAGATCCCTCCAGGAGAAATCTGTGTTCATACACCTTATTGAGAAAGAAGAAGAAGATATCCAATACCAGGTGATCGCTACCATCAAACGGCTTGAAGCCGACTATGAAGAAAGACAGATACGTGTTGGGCAAGCAGTTGACAAAGAGCTTAAGAAGCTTATGGACGAAAAGAAGTCCCCAAAAGAACTCGTGCCTAAAGTTTACCACGAGTATATTTCCGTCTTCAAAGAGAAGGAATCTGAGTGGATGCCCACACACAAACCATGGGATCATGCCATTGATCTCAAAGATACTTTTCAACCCAAGAAAGGCAGGCTCATTCCTCTCTCCACAGATGAACAAGACAAAGTTGCCAGTTGGCTTGATGACCAGCTTGGAAAAGGTTATATCCGACCCTCTAAATCCCCTATGACATCACCTGTCTTCTTCGTGCCAAAGAAGGATGGACGAAAACGTATGGTCCAGGACTACCAGTACCTTAACAAGCACACTGTCAGGAACAATTATCCGCTCCCCCTTATCTCCCAACTCGTTGATCGACTTCACGGAGCTAAGATGTTTACGACACTGGATTTAAGATGGGGATATAACAACGTAAGAATTAAAGAAGGAGACGAATGGAAAGCCGCCTTTGTCACCCATAAGGGAAGTTATGAACCCGTTGTCATGTTCTTCGGCCTCTGCAACTCCCCCACTACCTTCCAAACCATGATGAATGACCTTTTTGCCGACATGGAGGATTGCATGGTCGTATATATCGATGACGTCATGATTTTCACCAAGATGGACGATCCTGAAGAACACGCCAGGATTGTTAAAAGAGTTTTACAGCGACTCCAAGAAAATGACCTCTTTGCCAAGCCAGAGAAGTGTCATTTCCACGTGAAAGAAGTTGAATACCTCGGTATGATTGTCGGAGCAAATGGAATTAAGATGGACTCTAAGAAAGTTGACGCTATATTGGACTGGCCAGCCCCATCCAATGTCAAAGGAGTTTGAAGCTTCCTAGGTCTCGCAAACTTCTACCAATGATTTATCAAGGATTACGTGCAAGTCATGCGACCCTTGAATGACTTACTAAAGAAAGAACAACCCTTTACATGGGAAACGAGTCAACAAGAAGCGTTTGACACGCTTAAACAAGCTTTTAAGACAGCGCCAATCTTGGCCTACCCGGATATAGATTGTAAATTCCGGTTAGAAACCGATGCATCAGATTTCGCCACGGGAGCAGTGCTCTCTATATTCAAAGATGATAAATGGCACCCGGTTGCTTTTATGTCCCATAGCATGAACCCACACAAACGCAATTATCCCATAGCGGATAAGGAGATGCTGAGCATTATCCGTGCTTTGGAGCTCTGGAGACATTACCTTGAAGGTTCACGGGAGCAATTCGAAATCTGGAATGATCATGCAAATTTGCAATACTTTATGAAAGCCCAAGATCTGAATCATCACCAAGTGCGATGAGTGCAATATTTGACACGCTTTAATTATCTCTTCGTGTATAAGCCAGGCCCGACAAACACAAAAGCCAATGCTCTCTCTAGACGAGAAGATCATTCTGTGGGCCTTACCGAAGATAATAAAGGGATCACGATGATATCCCTGGAGAGGATACAGACTGCAACCACGATCACAATCCAAGATGAAGGGGAAATTCTTAAGTCACTCATCTAAACTCTCTTCCCAAAACTGCAGAGTGGAATGCATTCATCTCATCAGTCATCAACACAACTGAAGAGGCAAAACTCACTTTCGACATGGTGGAAACCTGCATTCTCTCTGAAGATGCCCAACTGAGGCTTACGAACACCTCTGATTTGGCATATGTAGCCAAATCTGACCAGAAGAAGAAGCCCAAAGGGGACAAGTGATGTGAATACCACTGCACTATGGGACACAACACACAGGAGTGTCAGAGTTATCAGTTCTGGCCTACAGAACTGAAGGAGAAATACAAAAGAGAAAAGGCAAATAATGTGGATGGAGCTTCCGACCGGAAAGCAGAACCACCAGATCCGAAACATGTAACTAGTGAACATGTAGACCATGCCTTATACTAACGGATTCAGGCTTATGTCTTGTCTGATCCTAAGACCACATCTCAACTCCCTATCATTATCGACTCAGGTGCAACATCCCACATGGTTCCACACCGGAAATGGTTCCAATCCTACCTACTCCACTCTTTTCCCACCTTGCTCGGTGCAATTCGGAGACAATTCCACAGTTAAGGCAATCGGAATCGGAAGTGTCATTCTTCGATCTATCATAAAGGGAAAAAGATATGAAATCTCCCTCAGTGATGTCCTACATGTTCCAGAATTCACATTGTCCCTTATCTCTGTCCCAAAACTGGCCAAAGCAGGATTATCTGCATCTTTCCCAGCAAATGCTACTTCATGCTTTATACGGAAGGGTCCTTATACAGTTCTCATGGGATCACATGCAGATGGACTTTATCATGCAACTGCAACCCCGCAGACCATACCGGAATCTGGGCTGGTCTCTGTGGACATAAATCTACTACACAGACAGGACACATTTCAGTACCGTGAATACAGACCATGGTCCAACAAGGCCAACTACATGGTATTGATGCCATTACCAGAACTCCAAAATTTTGTGAACCTTGTACAATTGGAAAGATGAAAAAGCTTCCTTTTGAGTCCAGGAGTGAGCAGCAGACCACCAAATCACTACAAGTAGTCCATACAGATGTTGGTGGCCCAATAACTTCCCAATCTCGGGAAGGATACCGGTACTGGCTACTTATCATTGATGATTTCTCCCAATTCCCTTGGATCTACTTCCTAAAGCGGAAAAGTGATGTCAAGGACACATATGAAAAATGGAAGGCAGATGCAAAGGCTTTCTTTCACACAGAAATAGAGACAGAGCAATTCTCAGACCTGCATGTCAAATTTCTACGCAGCGATGGAGGAAGTGAATATATCAACACCAAGTTCCGGAACACACTCCAAAGCGATGGAACTATTCTGGAAACTTCGGCACCATACACTCCGAAACAAAATGGGCTTGCAGAACAAATGAACCAAACTCTCTCGTATCTTGCAAACACCTTGTTAGAAGGCTCTAAACTTCCAAAATCATTCTGGACTGATGCCATGTCCACTGCAACATACGTTACAGGTTGTAGCCCAACATCTGCTCTAAAAGGCAACAACCCCTACTCTTTGCTCTTTGATCGTCAGGTTGATCCTACTGTATTTCGACCCTTTGGATGCATTGCCTATGCTCTTGTA
>JBBPUD010000649.1:0-12811 GCA_038094475.1 Phylloporus aff. rhodophaeus
AGAGGGGTATGGGGCTTTTTGATAGCACTGACATTGATATATCTTGGATTGTCAGATCAATGGATTCTCTGTCGGTTATTCTGAAAACACGACATACATTGTGTCATTTCGTTGAGAGGTAGACAATCGTCGATTGGGAGGCTGGCATCACCGACATTGCGCGCGAGTGACATGCTCAACGTGTGACGAACGTGACAGTCCCTATCGGGCGATTTCGGAATTCGGCAACTTTTGTGATGAGAGGCTCCGTAGACCCTTTTTGTTGCGATTCTCTTGCAAGGTAGACGGAGCTCTCTTGCGGTGAAGGACACATACCGATAGGTCAAGGACAGACGACTCCGCGCGCTAAGTTTTCAATGCCCATTGTCGGCTTTTACATTTGGTACAAGTGAAAACATGCCACAATCAATCCAAGTACACAACAGCCATTCAGTCGCCGACTACTCCACGGGAATGAATTTGAATGCCTGGGTCGGAATAACCGGCGGTGGGTAAGGTAAGGTGATGTCATATTGGATCTCCTTGATTACGATCTACAGGACGAGTTTATGTATAGGGCGACATCACAAGCGGAATAGAACTGGCACTTGCCTCAGAGTTGGGGTCTGACGGGTCAGCAACAGTCCACACCTTGCTGTGGTCGTGGTCCCATGCAATGCTGGATAGGAGCGGTTTAGTGCCGAAGCAAACTCGTGACAAACACTTACGCCGCGCCGTTGAAGGCTGGGATGATGTACCATAACGAACTCTTCGCTTGGTCTGTGGTAGCAATGACCCTCAACTCATTGTCCACTCCGCTGTACTTGTAAACGTTCTCGACGGAGAGGCGAACAAGGGGATTGGTGTCCGGGCCTGGGATGCCTTCAACTCGCCACTACAAGTCAATGAGGTGAGACTCAGAGGGAAGGTAAGTAAGATTCCTATACCACTATATCATTTTCTCCGAGGCGAACAATCTGCGAGGCAGGGGGATCGATACCATTGACGCTGGCGGCGCCTTTGTCCTGCGAAACAGAGACGATGTTGCAGAGTCCGAGGGGAATCTTAGGAAGTCCAGACATAGTTAGAGGTGTGGGGGCCTGGAGTGCTGAGCGACTCACTGTTCGTTTTATAAGTATCGAGAAAGGTCTCCTCATTCCATAACGACCCCGAAATTGCTCACAGCGCAATCACCCCCGTTCCTTGGTGATTATTTTGGATACCATATCTCAGGACCATCTAATCGCTGCACACAAGCACCCCAAAATTCGCACCTTGATATGACCAGGCGCAAAAGACAGCTTTACACGCGGCGTTCTGTGTACAGAATTGTTGTTTCAAACCCATGCTCGATGATTTTGGGTTGCCAAACCTCGAATATTGGGGTCGTCAGCTGATTGATTATCAGAATGCCACTCTTCTCCCGATAATCGATAGTGCAAACGGCAGATGCTCCAACAACATCAAGGCTTGTGGAGCCGATAACGGGACTTCGCGAACGAACGACAGATGCCCACCCTGGAATCGGTGTTAGATGATCATGTGCTTCACGACAGATAAAGATCTTCTGACGGTGATGTGGTTTTACGACGGTGTTATCTGTGAAGGAAAAACGGGCGCACCCTCGATAAATCCTACGGGAGTAGAACAATCCGAAAAGAAGCTACTGGCCTCGAGAGTAAGTGATACCGACCTAGATTGGGACTTCGTCCATGCCAGTGTGGTTTTTCTCGTTGTTCGCACAGATAAAACAAGTACCTTCCCAGTCGTCCTGATATGATCATTAGGTGATCCATCCCGTTTTACATCGATTATCGGAACGTGCAGATTTGCTGGGTCTGGACTCGGTGGAGTTCTATACATATTATTTAGTGAGCCATCATCGGGAGATCATATTACACTGGCCTTACACGGGTTGAACTGTAGGGAACAAGGTGTTTGGCAATATTTGCAGTAGTTCATCCTTTCACCAAGGTTTCAACGTCGCTTTCTTTGTACTCATGTCCGTGACGGGGCAACTATACGCCAACTAACATTAGTTAATACTGGATTTCTACTGGAGAAACTTCAACATCCCGAATCACACACACGCAGCTTTTCCCAATCATCTCAGATACATACAGTCTTTGTTCGGTGCGTCAGGGTTGCCTGTACCCTTTCCATCTTCTCAAAGCTGAACTAGCCAAACAATTGCAGCAAGTCCTGTTCATCGGTGCTTTACTCGGAGGATACCCTTGAGGGCAGGCGAGATGGCCCAAAAACACTCACTATGTACGGTTCTTTGAAACCTATGCCCGTGCAGGATCTTCAACGCGCTAAGGTGTCTCGTAAACTGGAACATGGATCCGTTGTGGTTAAGATTTTCTTGTAGAGAAAACGAAGCAGAGGGATAAAGCCCGTATCAGATGGCTTGTGCAAACAGCTGGGTGCTGAGTAGGCTACTAGCCCGACTTGTTTTGGTATTTACTCTCCTGCCAGATTCAGTACAAAACATGGCATTCACGTCCTGCTACTTCAGCAGTCAAGAAACACAATCTGGCGTAATACACGATAGCAGGACGCGGCATACAAGACACTTTACACCACTTGACTAGTACCTCGTGGCCTTGATCACGATCTACGGGACAAGTTGACATGGTGAAATAATAGGCAGAAAGGAACTAGCACTTACGTCGGAGTTGGGGTTGGCCAGGTTAGCAACAGTCCACACTTTCTTGTGATCGTGGTCCCATGCAATACTAGTCAGATGTGGGTTAGCGCTAAAGCAATCTCACGACGAACACTTACACCACGCCGTTAAATGCTACGGTCAGGTACCACAACGAGTTCTTCCCTTGGTCGTCAGTAACAATGACATCGTCGTGTCACTGTCCACTGCGGTGAGTGGTGTAAGAAAATGCATTCAGAACAGCATTACCATACGGCCATCTCCTCCGAGTCGAACGATCTGGGTGGCAACGGGAAATAGAGCATTGACACTGGCAGCTTCGTGTCCCAGATCAGAGAAGATGAAATAGTCACCGTCTGGAAGATGAAGACCTAGAGAGCTGACTAGGTCGCTGTTCATCTTATAGTTATCGAGAATGACCTCAGCCGGAACGGGTAAGATGATACGCTCGTCACCCCTTCCTGCAACTAACCTCAAGATTAGTCGCACCTTGATAATTATCAACGTTGTCATTACCCGGGGTCTAGGTCAAAAGACGGGGGACCGTTTGATGAACTATGTTTTGTGATCATCGCTAGTCGCCATAACTCCTCATTCCCATCACGGAACTTCTAAAGAGAATATTAATATCCAGATGGCCCGAACATCGCACCAAAATGACCAAATGCAACAAATAGCTCTACTACAGAGAGAACGGTATGTCGTGGGACGGCCTGATCTTGTATGCGTACTTACCAGGTTATTCGGTAGTACTACGGTAGTCAGCCATTGTTGACAGCACGCTAATCGGCTAAGCCTGAGCACGCGACGAGATGTGAAGCCAGGCCACAAGCGACAAGCTGTGACCCCGGCGTTGAATTACACCAACCGAGCGAGACAAGAGACGACGAACCGTGATACAACTACTACAGGAGGCAAGTTTAAACCCAAAATAACAGAAATCCCGAATGCCTGGTGGTACGGTCTCATGACGAGTGACAGAAATCAATGTCAAGTGACCAATGCCTCAGCAGTGCCACCTCCTTTGTTAGCAGAGTCTGCCTATTAGAGGAGGCTCTGAAGCGTTTCTCTCAGCCACTGTTTCCACACCAGGTATGGGTTCACTCGGTATTCTTTTGTCGTACTTATTATCCCTGTTGTACCTACGCTAGTTGTTGTTTTTCCAAACTCCCATCGTTCCTCATGCAGAAGCTTCGAGCTCACAAACGCGGTCTTCTGGATCGTTTATCGGATCATCCGCTACGAAGATATCCAAACCCGACGCCGTCTTGCGAGTCAGAATCGGACGAGGATGCAGCCACGCCCGAACAGCTCAGACGATTACCGCTCCCCGGTAATGACCAACATGAAAGCAAATCGCGCAGGCGAGCGCAGCAGCGCCAATTTTCCCACCAGGAAGCTTCCGAGCTCAGCGATGATGAGGAAGAAAGGCCAGTTAAACAACGCCGTAGACCCACAATTGATAAGACGCATTTCCCTTGGAGCGCATCAGCCAGTAGCCTCCGTGTGGAACGAATCTAGCTCGCACTGGGTTGTCTGGACTTCCCATCTGATCAATGGCTCAATATCGTCAAGGGACAAGCAGTTGATCTCCCCAAAGTCCTTGGAGCCCACTATTCAGCCGATATGGACACAAAAGAAGCCAACGACCTTGGAACCCTCTTCCAGCTTGCTGTGGGGATCCAAAAACAGTCCAGAGCAGTCAGGACTCACGGAGATTGGATCATCGCTTTTAGCAAGACCACGCAAGCGATCAGGTTCGTTCGCTCTCCCATCACGGAGATCTGAATATGAGACCTACCAAGCGTACATGTCCCAAATCTTCGCCTCAGTCTCACCTGCTCACCATTCCCAGCTCATCGACCTAGACAAGGCCATCTGAATCTGAATTGCCAACCAAAAACACCTACGTCTCACTGATCTTATTGATCACCGTGGTCACGGTGTGTGACCCGGATCTGCTGGCTTCACATCTCGGCCCGCTCTCCAGGTGTCAGGTGCCCACTACGAAAGTAGTGAAGCGGAAACTGTTGAAGGCGTGTATTTTTCTGCCCTTGTGATGCTGACCCTTTGGTATGCTAATTCACCGCATCTCATTATACAGGTCCCTCCTCCTCCGAGTTCTCAGTACCCGGGTATTACCCAAGATGATGGCTGGCTAACCAAGCGCAGTGCGGTTCAGGTGACTTCTGTAGGTAATACCACCAATACGTGCACGCGAGCATCACGCCCAGAGGCAGCGTTGATGTACTGGACAAGCGCTGAGTGAGTTGGTACAACAATTGTGAAAGTTAGGTGACGTTCAACCAGGATCGAGCGCGTTGGAATGATGCATACGTTCGAGATCAAATGAGAGGTATGGATTCATCATAGTACATTTGAGACACAGCGTACAAAGCGACTCTACACCAACTAACAGCTTGCCCCGGAATTCGGGTTAGGCGCATCAGCAACGGTCGACGCCTTGCTATAGTCGTGATCCCATGCAATTCTGCATAAGCACGGTTTTGCGGTGAGGAGAAGCCATTTATGTGGAATGCGCATGCGCATGAATCTAGCTGGGTGACATACAATAACGAATCCGTTGCTCTGTCTTGGACACCGATAATTCTTTCGTCTTACAACCCGCAATACTCATAAAGGTGAAACCATAAATGTCAGGACCATGTGTATGGATATCCCACTGCAATCAACGAGATAAGACCCTGTTTCGGCAATCACACTCTCGCCAGATAATACCATAACATTCATATCCTGCTATTTCAACAATCAAGAAACACAATCTGGCGTAGTACACAATAGCAGGACGCAGGATACAACACACTTTACACTATCTGACTAGTGCCTCACGGGGACGAACTTGTAACCTTGGGCAGGTATAACTGGCGGGGGCCAGGGACGGTGCCTGTCATGTTCGATGTCCCTGATCACGATCTATGGGGCAAGTTGATAGGGCGAAATAATAGGCAGAAAGGGACTAGCACTTGCCTCGGAGTGGGGGTCGTGCGGGTCAGCAACAGTCCAGACCTTCTTGTGATCGTGGTCCCATGCAATACTAGTCAGGAATGGTTTAGCGCTGAAGTGATCTCACGACGAACACTTACACCACGCCGTTAAATGCTACAGTGAGGTACCACAACGAATTCTTCCCTTGGTCTTTTGTAGCAATGACCTTGTCGTGTTCCACCCCGCTGTAAGGGTACTCGCTTTTGATGCCGAGGCGATAAAGGCCTAAGCTTTCAGGGACGTTCTCGACTTTCCACTACGGTGGGTGGTGTGAGAAAATGCATTCAGAACAGAGTCAAGAAATTGCCTTACCACACGGCCATCTCCTCCGAGTCGAACAATCTGGGAGGGTTCATGAACTAGAGTGTTGACACTGGCAGCTTCGTGCCCCAGATCAGAGATGATGAGATAGTCACCATCTGGAAGATGAGGGTGAGGTACAGACATCGTTACTACGCTGGCTATGGTGAGAGGTGTGGAGGCCTGGAGAGCTGAGCGGGTCGCCGTTCATCTTATAACCATTGAGAATGACCCTGACCAGAACGGGTTAGACGATACGCTTGTCACCCCTTCCTTCAACAACCTCAAGATTAGTCGCACCTTGATAATTATTAGCATGGTCACCCGGGGTCCAGGTCAAAAGACTTACATTTCGGGGACCGTTTAATGAACTATGTTTCGGGATCATCGAGTCGCCATAACCCCTCATTCCCATCATGGAACTTCCAAAGAGAATATCCAGATGGCCCGAACATCGCATCAAAATGACCGGATGCAACAAATAATTCTACATGCCCCTACCGAGAAATGGTGTGTCCTGGGACGGCCTGATCTTGTATGCGTACAGATTATTCGGTAGTACCACAGCAGTCAGCCATTTCACAGGGCACGCTGCGAATCTACGATTGATTACCTCGTACTGGGGGACCCCGGACATATCACCGTTGATAGCACGAATAGAAGAAACCCTGAATGCCTCAATGAGAAGCCGATGGTGCGGTTTCGTGACCAGTGACAAATATCCCCCTGAAATCAGTGTCAGATGACCAACGATTGCAGGGAAATTGATTCCTGGAGGTAAAGCATCAACGTTGGAGAGGGGAGACTGGGACAGACCCTGGAAGGCTAGCAGGGAAACCCGGAAGGCGTGCGGGTGCTGGATCGGTGACTACCTACAACAGACGACGACTAGGACTTACTATGCCAGGACCCCCAACACCGCACACGCCCTCCCCGCATCCACTGCCACAGCGTTATCTGCAGAAGTGAAATGGGAACTGCCTCGAAACTTACAAGGACAATACAAGTTAGATAAATCCCAGGCTCGAAGACCAACCTAGATTCAGAGCACCGACCATATGGTTCTCTTGTCGGGCCTAGATCGAAGACAAATATGGTGCCTGGGCCACTTGTTCGCCTTCTTTCAGCGGCCTCTGACGGAATACCCCCAAACTGACTGAATGCCTTGGTCCCAACGTGATTTATCATCCCGGAAGGGAAAGTGGCTCTTGACATGAGCGTGTGTGTGATTTCTACGTAGTTGGACATCGGACGGACCTCGTAACTGACAATCTCATATCTGTATGGTCGTGTAGTTTTATGATGTGTCCGAAATCGTCTTCGTGAGGAATGCAAGTCAACCTTCAGACATCACCAGGGATACACATGACCTTTACACGATCTCGATCGTTAACTGGATGTTTTATTGCGTGGCAGAGAGTTGTACAGAATGATTTGTTAGTGTTTGGTGATGTTTGCTTTCACTGTTTACGCCTGCTTGTATTTTTCTGCGGTTAAGGACAGACGGAATACTGGTTATTATCCAACATGATGCATGATGGCTAGCTGAGTGCGGTGCGGTGCAGGTGACTTCTGTCGGTAATACTACCAATATAAAAACAAAGAAGACGCAAACTGGTTTCAAACATGCACGCACCCTGGGACATTGAGCACAGAGGCTGTCGTCGACCATGCAGCCACATCACGAGCATCATATCCAGGCAGCGTTGATGTTCTGGACAAGTTGATACAACCATTGTGAAAGTTTGAGACATTTGAGACGCAGCGTACAGGGCGACTCTACAGTATGTACAGGAATTCGGGTTAGACGCGGTCCACACCTTGCTATAGTCGTGATCCCATACAACTCTGCATAAGAACAGTTTAGCGGTGAAGAAGAATCATTTATCTGGAAAACGCATGCGCACGAATCTATCAGGAAATGATGGCCCGTTACATACCATAACGAATCCGTTGCTCTATCTTGGATACCGATAACTCTTTCGTCTAGTGAGATAAGAAGACGTGGTCGGGATGATAACGAGACCAACTTGTTTCAGCACTCACTCTTTCGCCAGATGATCACATAACATTCATATCCTGCTACTTCAACAATCATGAAACACAATCCGGCGTAGTACACAATAGCAGGACGCAGCATACAAGACACTTTACACTATCTGACTAGTACCTCACGGGGATGAACCTGAAGCCCTGAGCAGGTATAACTGGCGGCGGCCAGGGGAGGTGCTTGTCATGTTCGATGTCCTTGATCACGATCTATGGGACAAGTTGATTGGGCGTAATAATAGGCGTAAAGGAACTGGCACTTGCCTCGGAGTACGGGTCTTGCGGGTTAGCAACAGTCCACACTTTCTTGTGGTCGTGGTCCCACGCAATACTGGTTGGGAATGGTTTAGCGCTGAAGTAAACTTTTGACGGACACTTACGCCACGCCGTTAAAGGCAGGAATGAAGTACCACAACGAATTCTTCTTTTGCTCGTCAGTAGCAATGACCTTGTCATGTTCCACCCCACTGTAAGGGTACTTGTCTTTGATGCCAAGGCGATAAAGGCCTAAGCTTTCAGGGACGTGCTCGACTTTCCACTGCGGTAGGTGGTGTGAAAAAGTACATCCAGAACGGAGTCGAGCTATTTCCTTACCACATTGGCATCCCCTCCGAGTCGAACAGGCTGGGTGGTAATGGGAAGTAGAGCATTGACACTGGCAGCCTCGTGGTTCAGATCAGAGAGGATGCGATAGTCACCGTCTGGAAGATGAGAATGAATTACAGACACCGTTACAACGCTAGCTTTAGTGAGAGGTGTAGAGACCTAGAGAGCTGAGCGTGTCACCGTTCATCTTATAGCCATCGAGAATGACCCCGACCGGAATGGGTGAGACGATACGCTCGTCACCTCTCCCGCAACCAACCTTTGACAAGATTAGTCACACGAGTCGCCACCCGGGGTCCAGGTCAAAAGACTTGCATTTCGGGGACCGTTTAATGAGCTATGTTTCGGGATCATCGAGTCGCCATAACCCCTCATTCCCATCATGGAGCTCCCAAAGAGAATATCCAGATGGCCTGAACCTCGCATCAAAATGACCGAATACAACAAGTAACTTTACATGCCTCTGCAGAGAAGACGAGATATCCTGGGACGGCGAGATCTTATATGCGTACCGATTATTCATTAGTACTCCAAGAGCCCGTTTCGCAGGGCACACCATCGTTTCGAACCCATGATTGATTATCTCAGGCTGTGCGACCAGATCATCAGAACGCCATGTTGATAAGAAGAATAGAAGAAATCCCGAATGCCTCAATGAGAAACAAATGGTGCGGTTTCGTGACCAGTGACGGGTGTCCCCCCTGAAATCAGTGTCAGATGACCAACGATTACAAGAAATTTGATTTTCTGGAGGTAATGTAAGCTTACGACAGTGTTATTTGCAGAAAGGAAATGAGCACTGCCTCGAATGACCTTATGAGGACAGTACAAATCCCGAGCTCGACAGCTGGCAGTACTAACCTAGATTCGGAGCACTAACCATATGGTTCTCCTGGTCGTGTTATTGGACCCTGATCGAAGACAAATATGATGCCCCACCCGTTGGCCGTCTCTCAAAGGCATCTGACGGACTATCCCCAAACAGACTGAATGCCTTCGTCCCAGCACGATCAATCAGTGCGGAAGTGAAAGGTATTTCCGGTTTCACGCTCGACCTTACGGATACAAGCGTGTGTGTGGTTCCTGGGTTTCATTCCAGTAAGTAGTTGTATATCGGGTCGGGAATCGAAGACGGACCTCGTAACTGACATTCTCACATCGGTCTGGCCATGTGGTCTCATGATATCCGAATGCGTTTCTGTGTTGAAGAATGCAAATCAGCCTTGAGGTGTCACCGGGGACATCACATAGCCTTTGAACGCGTTAACTAGATGTTGTGTTGCATGACGGAGAGATTACACATTCGTTGGTGTTTGGCTATGTTTACCGAATTTGGTGATGTCTATATCCTCTTCCTTTCAATACCCTAGTGAACCTGGTACATGGAAGGGCGACTGAAGGCTGGTATTTTTTTTGCCTCTGCGCTACTGACTTCTTCTGTATACTACTTCATCGCATTTCATTATGCAGGTCCCCCCTCCTCTGAGTTCCCCGAACCCAACTATGGGTAGGGACAGACAGAACACTACGCATTATCCAAGAAACATAAAAACAAGGAGACGCAAACTGGTTTCATAGGTGCACGCATCTTGAGCACGTGGGTTGTTGACATCGACCACGGCCACATCGTCGAGCTCGTTCACGATCATCACGTCCGGGAAGTGTTGAAGCACCGGACAAGTGCTGAGTGATCTGATACAACAATTGTGAGAGTTGGAGACATTCAACTGGGATGTCGGTGAGGTGAGGATGCGTGTGTTTGAGATCATGTGAGAGGTATGGATTCTTCATAGCACATTTGAGACGTGGCATAAAGGTAACTTACTCTAGTCGGATGCACGGTGATGCACCTGAATGTCTGGGTAGGTGAAACCGTACGTGGATCGGTTTTGACCAGAGAAACGTCAACATCCCTGATCACAATCTATGACACGTGTTGGTAAACCGACAGTACTTGGTTGTCAGAGAAACCACTTGCCTCGGAATTCGGGTTAGACGCTTCAGCGAGGGTCCACACCTTGCTGTGGTCGTGATGCCATGCAATACTGAATAAGAATGGTATGGCGGTGAGGAGAAATCAATTATGTGGAACACTCACATAAATCCATCAGGATATGCTGGGGTAACATACCATAACGAATCCATTGCTCTGTCTTGGGTACCAATGACTTTCCCATCTTGTACCCCGCAATACTCGTATAGGTTCTTGATGGTGAAACCATAAATGTCAAGACCGTGCTTATGGACCTCCCACTTCAATCACGAAGGTAAGAAGACGTGTTCGGGATGAAAATGATAAGTTGCATACCACTTGTTCATCTTGTCCGAGGCAAACAACTTGCGAGGGTGGGGGGTTGAAATTATTGACACCTGCGGCGCGCTCGTCGTGCAATACAGACAAGAAGCAATGGAACCAGCCAGTCAGAAGTTCAGACTTTTTTTTTTTTTTTTTTCCATTTATGTCCGTTGGGGTACTCTACCCTATGTAGGACATTACAACGCGTGATGGGTTGGAGCCCCTTTGCTCCCTCGCTTCCCTGACTTTGCAAATGCCCCAACGGCCAGGCTTAAGGCCCCCGTTGGTCCTACCGTTCCCTCCGGTAGTTTTAGATGCGCTAGTCCCGAATCAGCGGCCATCGTGGTGATACTTCATGTGGTAGTTTGGTCCGGCTGACGTGTCTGTGGATATCATTTACTCGAATCGCTTGGGGAGTGTGATTGCTCCCTGTTGCAATCAGGTACGGTCGGAATAGGGGAGCGGCTTTAGTGATGGTGGATAGTTGGTGTGCGGTGTGCGTTCAAATTGGGTAGGTTTGTCGCCATGTGGTCTTAGTTTCTTGAGGGGTGTCCTTTACCCGTTTTGATCGCCTCGCCCGTTTTCTATCCTCCTGCCAACTTATCTCCTATGGTGTCGCTGTGTGGCCACCCTTCCTCCGTCGACGAGTTTTTTGTGACACATCGTTGGATGTGTGTCAGATGGAGCGGTTTCGTTGTTGTCTGTATTTGCTTTCTTATCGCGGTATCTGGCATGTGCGTTGATCAGCTTGGTTTTTTGGGTCTGAATGATACGTCACCGAGAGTTTCATAGAATCGTTTCATTGCGTTGATGTAGTTCAGAAGTGGTTGTATGTTCGACCCGTCTGATAATAAGTCTGTGATTATCAGGTGTCTGTGGTGTATTGCTCTTTTGAGTTGTTCTCTTGCTCTTCTGTAGCAGGGACAGATTAGTAGGTAGTGGTGGATGTCTTCGATCTCCGTTGGGCAGTGGTCGCAGTATGGGGTTTCCGCTTTCTTGATGCGTTTGAGATAGCCGTTGAGTGGGCAGTGCTTGGTTCTCAACCAGATAAGTATTGAGGTTTGTCGTCGCGTGAGGCTGGATGTTGCGTTCAAAAAGGAACCCGTCAGTATTTTGTTATCCACATGTGACATGTGCGGGAAACGAGGAGACTTGGCCCATGTTGTTTCCCATCTCTTTTTCTCCTTTGCTTTTTGGGATTGTATTAGCGCAGGGATGCTGAGTGGGAGTCAGCTTGATCGCAAATAGTGTGGAAGACGGGCTCGTGCGCTGGTTGAGTTGGGGTCACGTGCGGCTTTTTTCGCTTCTTGGTCAGCTTTTTCATTGCCAGGGACGCTTACATGTCCCGGTACCCATTGGACGATGATCTCATGTTTGAGGAGGTTGTGTTTCTTCCTCGCTTGCCCGATGAGCCTGTTAAATTTTTGCGTGAGGTATCGTCCTGGTTTGTTAGGTGGGAGTTCACCAGCTCATATGGCTGCTTGATTGTCTGCATATATGGTGACCAGTGTTGTCATAGTAGGCATGTCGAGTATCATCTTGGCTGCGAGAGTTAGTCCTACTATTTCTGCTTTGTATACCGTGTGTTCTGTTGCGGTTCCTAGGTGGTAGCGTGTTACCTTTTCGGTGTTGGTGGTGCTGTAGAGCACTGCTGCTGCGCCTATTTTTCCGTTGGTGCCAGAGCCGTCGCTGTAGAGTCTTGTCCCTTGGTTTGCTTGGCAATGGGTTGTGATAGCCGCTTTCTTGTCAGGTGCGATGTGGACAGTATAGGGTGCCTCTTTTGAGGGTGGTGGTCGGTCTTCGGGAGATATAGTTTCTATGTTGTCGGGTTGGATTTCGAAGGTGTGTACTAGGTTATGGAGAGAGGATCTGTGGTGTTTGACGTTAGTTTTGGCTGCTTTACGGAT
>JBBPUD010000650.1:0-12792 GCA_038094475.1 Phylloporus aff. rhodophaeus
TCTTTTGCTGCGCGTCTCGATCATATAAATACTTAGAGTAGACACTCGATGTACTCATACTTGATCTGCACAATACAAGTGTACATCTCATGTCATACCTTGTGAACCCCTCTGAGAACTCCTTGACAACGTTGTCGTACCTCTTCGTGAGCGTCCTCTGTCAAACGAGTAACGCTTAAACCCTTGTCTTCGCTTTGGTACACTTCGTGTAACAAAAGATCAAGTATCTCCCTTGTCCCTCCTATCTAGGAGTAGGACACCACTCTAGCAAACATTTCCCACAGAGACCAAGCCCTTCGTCGTGCTTACCACGTCCCGGAAGACGACAATGAACAAAGACCCACTCAACAGCCATCTCCACGCCAAGTCCTTGGATCTTCGTACTCCCCAGCACCGCCTGCGAGTCCCTTAGCTTTGCCCGCTCCTCGAGCCCTCCCAGCCATCGAAGCACCCTTAACACTGACAACACCAAGACCACCATCGCCACCATCACCATCTCAGTCACCTAGTCTCTTCGCACCATTGCCCCCACCCATGTCCTCAGAAAAGACCACTGAACTCAGAGCTGCTCTGCCCACTGATTTCTCCAGGAAACTGGTAGACGCAGTCAGATGGATCAAGGCCATGAAGGCCTACTTCATCATCAACAAGAAACTCTACACCGACGACGCAACCAAGGTTTTCACTTGCCTTAGCAAAATGCTGTCCACAGAAAGGGCAGCCGCCTTTGCTGAGACCTGGTATGACAGGTTGGCCGACCCACTCCTTGAAGAAAAGGAGAAGACTTTTGACAAGCTAGTCGAAAACTTTGAGAAGACATTCTATCCCTTCGATATCCAAGCCACAGCTTGCCTTCAACTCCCATACCTCCGCCAAACTGCCTTTCAAGAACCTGACAACACTATCAACGACGGATTTCAGAAGTTCATATCTGATTTCCTTGGGACTGCTGCTAAGTCTGGCATCACCGACCAACAAACGCTCATTGGATACTTCGCCACTGGCTGCGACCAAAAAATCACTGACATGATCCTATCCATGAGTGACCTCCCCACAGACTTAAACGCGTGGATCGACAAGTCCATGCAATTCCATACCCAGAAGGCTTGCATGGCAGCCATTAGGAAAGGCGTTCCCCAGACTCACGCTATGCTCACCCCTCCTGCCCCTCGCTTTGTCCCTCGAACAGCCCCTCGTATCAAAGATCCAAACGCAATGGATGTAGATTCCATTTGGGTCTCCAAGCTTACCCCCGAAGAACGTTCCAAATGCTTCAAAGAGGGACGTTGCTTCAGATGCCAGAAAACTGGGCATAACGCCCAGAATTGCAAAATGTTCACCAATTCCGTCCCACAGAACATTCACTCCGTCCCAACTCAGCCACCCAAGAAACCTGACGTTCCTAGGGAAAACCCCACTCCACCACCCACAAACCCGCTCAACGTCTACATCAACCAGCTCAGAACCAAGGGATGGAAGGACGAAGAAATCCATCAGACGCTTAGGGCCAATTATGAAGAGCTGGCCGAAATTTCCCTCTTAGATATAAAGGATTTTCTCTGAGGGAAGATGCCCCGACGTCTTCTTCCCCCCATGTACTTGTAGCCATGCCAAATGAGAATGTGTTCTGCTTCCCCGTTTTGCTACAAGTACCTAAACAAACCGTCGAAACCACTGCTCTGCTTGACAGTGGTGCCTCAGGAAATTTCATCGACATCTCCCTCATTCCCAAACTCAGGCTAGGATGCTGAGTACTTCGTAAACCCGTCGTCGCATACAACGTTGATGGTACTAAGAACAAGAAAGGAACCATCAAATGGAAGCTCTTCGCACAAGTCTCCTTCCCCTTGTTCTCACAAAGAGTTGAGTTCATGGTCACCTCCCTCAGTAGACAACAAATCATTCTTGGAATGCCCTGGCTCCGTCAATGGAACCCTGACGTGGACTGGACCAATATGCGACTTTCCATAGAATCACCAGAAACCCTTCGAAAGATCTCCCTGTCCACCCAGCTTGCCCAGGAGAACACTCCCGTTGAAAAAGAAATTCCAACGTGGTGCAAGGACTTCACCAACATCTTCGCCGAAACCACGTTCGACATTCTTCCCCAACACTGAGACTACGACCACACCATTGAACTCAAACCGTCCTTCGTCCCCAAGATTGCCAAAGTATACCCGTTGAACCCTGCTGAGAAGGAAGCATGTAAAAAGTTCATCAAAGAAAACCTCGCTACAGGTCGTATTATTCCTTCCAAATCCCCCCAAGCCTCACCATTCTTCTTCGTACCTAAGAAGGACAGCTCGCTACGTCCATGCCAAGACTATCGCTACCTCAACTCCCACACCGTCCGAAACGCATATCCCTTACCACTCATCTCTGAGCTCATCGATGACATGAAAGACTCGACGATGTTTACCAAGCTCGACATTAGATGGGGATACAACAACATTCGTATTCGGGAGTCTGACCAATGGAAAGCAGCGTTCATCATCCCTCTTGGTCTCTTTGAACCCACCGTCATGTTCTTTGGGTTCAATAACGCCCCATCCACATTCCAAGTATTCATGAACCATATCTTCGCCGACATGATCTCTGAACTTTGGCTTAAGATCTACATGGACGACCTTGGTATCCACACCAAACATGACATTGAACTACACCACTCCAGGACCAAATGAGTACTCCAAAGACTTCGCGAACATGGACTCTCTGTAAAGATTTCTAAGTGCTCCTTCGATGAACCACAGATGGAATACCTAGGCATGATCATTGGCCAAGGACGAGTGGAGATGGATCCCACCAAGCTCTCTGCAATTAAGGATTGGAAGCCCCCGACCTCTGTAAAAGGCATCCAAAGTTTCATTGGATTTGCCAACTTCTATCGCAAGTTCATCCCCAACTTCTCCGACATCATCACTCTCCTCGTACTCCTCACACGCAAGGATCAGAAATGAGAATGGACTCATCACCAAGACAGAGCGTTCTCTCGTCTGAAGCTAATCTTCACATCCACTCTGGTACTCGCACTCCCCGATGTTTCTCGCCCGTTCTTCGTAATGACCGACACTTCTCTTCTCGCAGCCGGAGCTGTTCTCCTACAAGAGGACAGCAACAGTGATCTCCATCCCTGCACATACTTCTCAAAGACTTTCGCTCTGGCTGAGCGGAACTATGATATCTATGATCGGGAACTCCTCGCCGTCATCCTCGCACTTCAGGAATGGCGTCAATATCTACTAGGCACAGAACACCCCGTCACAGTCATCACTGATCACAAGAACCTATCCTATCTCAAGGACCCCCGTAAACTCTCACACTGACAAGCTCGCTGGTCACTTTTCCTCCAGGACTACGACATTGTCTGGAAAGTCACCCCGGGTTCTCAGATGGGACCTGCTGATGCTCTCTCTCGCCATGACCACATAGACACAGCCGACGACAACACTGATGCCTCCATCCTCCCTGATCCTATTGTCATCTCTGCCCTCGACACCTCTTTAGTCAAGGGAATCCAATTGTCCTCTCCCTCAGACCCCCTAGTCCTTCACGCCCTCCAGAACCTTGCTGATGGCTCCCCACTCTTTCCTCGCTCCGCTCTAGCTGACTGGCGTTACGACAATGCTCAGTTATTTTACAAAGAACACCTCTATGTCCCTCCCTCGTCTCGACAAACCCTCCTTGACTCCATTCATTCCTCTCTTACCACCGGTCACATGGGACTATTTCGTCCCAAGTCTATTGTTGAACGAGATTTCTGGTGGCCTGGTCTGGCCACCTTCGTCCGAAACTACATCGCAGGCTGTGCTGTATGCCAGCAAAACAAAGTTAACACCCATCCAACCGTTCCCCCACTCCAGCCTATCCCATCCACTGTATCACTTCCCTTCAGACAATTGTCCGTAGACCTTATCACAGATCTCCCGCTTTCGAACAACTTTGACTCGATCATGGTCGTAGTCGACCATGGCCTTACAAAGGGGGTAATTTTATGCCCTTGCACTAAAACCATCGATACTGCTGGAATAGCCAAACTTTTCTTTGACCACGTCTTCAAACGCTTTGGACTCTATGACTCCATCATCTCCGACCGGGGACCACAGTTTGCGTCCGCTCTTGCTAGGGAACTTGCCTGCCTCCTCCAGTATGACCTCAGACTCTCCACCCCTTATCACCCCCAGACCGACAGACAAACCGAGCGTACCAACTAGGAACTGGAAACGTACCTGTGGATCTTTTGTGGTAACAAACCTCATCAATAGGCGGATCACATCACCACTGCGGAGTTTCATCACAACATGGCCCCACACAGCTTGACTAAAGTTTCCCCCTTTTCTTTGATGCTCAGATACAAACCCAGGAACTTCCCAGTGATCGGGAAGACGTTTATCCCTGCCCTGGAAACCCGACTCACCGCACTAGAAGAAGCTCAAAAGGAAGCCCTCGCAGCTCACGACTCTGCTCGTCTACTCATGTCCAAAAGATCCACACAGAAGTTCTCCCCCTGGAAGGTAGGAAATCGCATCTGGCTCAAAGCCACCAATCTGCACATCCCCTATCCTTCACGAAAACTCGCACCCAAACACCATGGTCCATTTGAAATCACTCATGTGATCTCCCCCTTAGTGTATCAACTGAAACTTCCCAGTACCTGGAAGATTCATGATGTGTTCCATGCCTCACTGCTTTCCCCCTTCAAACAAACCGACGTACACGGCCCATCATTCTCACAGCCCCCTCCGGACGTGATTGATGACGAAGAGGAATATGAAGTGGAAGCTATCCTATCTCACAAGGGATCCCCTGGCCGCTATCGGTACCTAACTGCATGGAAAGGTTACTCCTCCACCGAAAACACGTGGGAACCCGAAACCAATCTCACACACTCCCAAGAGATCTTGAAAGACTATAAGAAACTTCACCGACTTTGATAAGACCTCACATATCCAGGACGTTGTGATCTCTTCGTGAGGCTCCTCCCTGCATGTGTGAATTCTGTTGTTCATATCTCAAAACATTCTGGATTTCTCTCCTCACCTTTCTCACCATCGCGCTAATATTCTTCTTACTTTGGTTCTTGACTCCGATCTCGGCACACTCCTCTCTGACCCCAAAGGCATCCCCATCATTATGACCTCCGACACCCAATCCCCACCCATCTCTCTACCACCGTCTCCTCACAGCTCCCCTGACATTAACGACACGATGGCCTTGCTCCGGACCACGCCCGTTTAGTCCCACCTTCTCCCCCTGAGAATCTGGAAACCTCTATTTGCCAGCATTCTGTGTAAACCCTCTCTAACCCTATTGCTCGAACAGATGCCCCTCTACGCGGATGATCCCATCATCAAGGGATTGGTCTCCCTCTATCACGCAGTACACACCGCCCAGGTATTGCATTTCCATGTAGCACCTAACGACCTACCCGAAGAGTATGGTTTACCTATCCGGGAAACACAGAATGGCCTCACGGGCCGGATCCTAAAATTACTCCCCACTGCCAACTTTCACAGCTTTGTTGCACAGATCCCTATCTCGGTTTTATATCCCGTCTTTCACCTGATCTTTCTCTCCATGTACCCTGACAAGTGCACAGCCTATTTAACTAGCATTAGTCTTTCCCCTCAAGAAACTCCTTTGCCCTCTCCTCCCCCACTACCCTTGGTGCTACGCTTTTCCTCCCCTCCTACTGAAGCTTCTCCCTCTCCTGCTCCCACTCCAATCATCCAACCATGCGTCGTAGAAGATGATATCATCCCATTCATACTCGACCCTCCTGGTGGTTTTTGTCAGATAAACCAACAAGCACTCTCGTACAACAGCGCTTACGTCGTCCAAGCTGGGGGACTATCCATACTCTCCGCACCCACTCGTCTCCTCCACAGTCCTTATGACCGACCTCCTGCGTTCCGCTTCACCCGTTGTTTCCAATGCCACCGCACTGGTCACTATTGAGACAAATGTCCTCTATGCCAATGCCCCCACTGTCACGTTACTGCTCCTGGTCACCCCCAGCGTCTCTGCCTCACCCTACAATGTACTACTTGTCAACAATGGGGACATGGACCCTCGCGCTGTCCGAGAGAGGTCTGCCTCCATTGTGATCAGTTTGGACATAATGAGCCGCAATGTCCACATCTCCATGGACTTGACCACTCCATGCCCACCAAGGTTGTCTGAGAAGCTTTTGGTTAACGGATGGAAAGTTGCGCCAGGGGCACAACTCTACAAGGGGGGTAATGTTACAATTCTTTCCCTTCATCGCAACGTTCTTCTTATTACTCATCGTATCTCGTTCCTCGCTCCTCCCTTTATCCTTGTAGAACGCGATGAGCATGCGCTCATTATCTTTGATCAACTATCCATCTCACTGTTCAACCAGTAACGTGTATCTTCACACAGGTTCTCTCCTTGGAGTTCCTGTTTCATCTTCACATCTGTTTCACTTCGCTATGCTCCTTGATTTCGTTTCGGACAGCTTCCTCTCCACTGTTTGGCTCTCTCGTGCCGACTTAGTGATCCTACATTCCATGCTGTTCTATAACCTTCTTTTGCTGCGCGTCTCGATCATATAAATACTTAGAGTAGACACTCGATGTACTCATACTTGATCTGCACAATACAAGTGTACATCTCATGTCATACCTTGTGAACCCCTCTGAGAACTCCTTGACGACATTGTCGTACCTCTTCGTGAGCGTCCTCTGTCAAACGAGTAACGCTCAAACCCTTGTCTTTGCTTTGGTACACAGTAGCACAAGAAGATGAAGGAGGAGGCACAACAGCATACAGCATGCACACCACCTCAATGGCTTGCACACCACCTGCAAGATGACCAGAAGGACACAGGCTACACAATAGGGCACCCACCATCACCTGGATGACAAAAGGGGTGCACAACGACACGATGGCACATGGTATGCACACCATCCCAACAGCTTGCACACCACCTGCAAGATGACCAGGAGGAGGTGGACTATACAACAGCATACCCACCACCACCTGGAAGACAGGCAAGGGTACAAAACATTACATGGTGAGGATGACAGAAGGGGGCATGACAAGCCCACAATAAAGATGGCAAGGGCCACCACATGACTGGGTAGATGCAATGGCCTACCTACCACTACCATGCAAGGAGGAGGGGTATAACAACATACCTGAGGAGATTGAGGCATGATGGTACACCTTTATATAACTACAAGTAGTACTGTATGACTTGCATTATCACTCATAGCCAATGGTCTAATACTTTTTTGAGTCCAAAGGTAGTGTGTCCCTGTGAAAAGGTAGTTCACCCCATGAAAAAGTAGCCCTCAAGAAAAAGTAGCACTCCCCACCAAAAAGTAGCACGCTGATTTTTGGTGCAATTGGACCCTCATAGGTACATACCTGCAGCACCCTCACTCTCCTTGTTGTTGTAGCAGTTACATTGTTATGTGGTGATGGGGCTTGTCGAAAATTGCACAGCATATTACCGAAAAGTCATGCAAGTCTGCCAAAAATCACACATGATTGTCACAAAAATCATGCATACTTAGCAAAAAAAAAAGTTGGGTATTTTTTGGGGTTTACCATTCCATATGTAACATATTGTCCATTTCTCTATTTGATGAATCTGTCTGGGAGGAAGAACCCTTCCCCGCTTTGTGGAAATTGGGGATAATTGTTTGGATTGTAGTAACAAACAATACGAGAACAATAAAACTTAGAGGAGTTGATAATTGAGAGATCAACTAGGTACCACTATTAGTTACCTGGTAACATCAAAATTAACAGCTGCCTTTAGACTACTAAAAAGTACAATAACAATTGAACACAGGTGCATCATGTGGCCATGTGACAAAAGTGTGTACCCATTGCTCACCTGTTCACAAGACATATCGCCCAGACATCTTGTGTTAACAGTGTATTTTTGGTTGGCAAAAAATCGCACCAGACCCTTAAATTGCACTTTGACAATGGGAATGTATGGTGGATGGTGGCTGTGATGGCACCCGAGAGACCCTTTGGACTGGAGATACTGTGCCCTGAGATTGCACAGAAGCATGGTTTGTAATGTTACATTTGCCAACTGCTTGACAATTAAAACTTTGCCTGTAAAGGATCTGCGCTCACCAAAACAAGTCTGAGGGATTCCATAGGCACTGCTGCCCTCAGCCATGAACTTTGATCATGGGGGTGGTGGTAGATCGTGATGACCTTGTGAACGGATTTAAAATTGCAATTTTGAGGGTGGAAGAAGATCCTGGCCCATTTTGCAAGCCAAGAGTCTACTCTCACTTTCACACTTCCATCCTCCATACTAAAATCTTGAATTCATGCCTGCACACGATGCTCAGCCATGGTTGTGTAGTACCGGTGATCTCACCTTCCATGATATCAAGGCTTGGAACTGTCACCAATATGACACTCACACAGAAGCACTTGATATTGACGGAGTGTTCTACATCCTCCTCTCTAGAGGGACGTATTATTGCCCCATCAGGGACTATAACAAAACATACCAAGGTTACAATGCACTGAGAAAGCACATGAAAAATGCACATGACTCTTCATTAATGAACACAGTGACTAAAGGGAAGAAACACAGAGAGCAGGGTCAGGATCTCAGTACATTCATTTTGGTGGTGACAGGTTGACTAATTGCCTTCAGGTTCCCACAGAAATGACGGTCAAGGACCCAATCCACCTGGGAGAGTGTCTGAAGTTATGAAGGAGCCTTGTGCTGTAAAATCAACTGATCCAAACCAACTTACCACTTGGGTGTGTGCTATTGTGAAGGAATCTGTTGCAGAGGGCTTGGCAAAGATCGGTCTCACTGAAGATGTGGTAAAGCTGCTAATCACTGCAGCTTCGCTTTCCAAATCAAAGATCTCTCAAAGGTCCTGGAACACAGAGGATCCGGGCCCAACAGAGGAAACTCCTATTTGTACAGCATTGATTGGTCAAGAGTTACCTCCTTCATCACTCTCAGCTAGCCCATTGTTATCCCTGACCCCACAGATAGCACCACATTCAATTCTTCCCCCAACTCCACCCCCATTGATGCCTCTGCAGATGGATATAGATGTGATCTCATTCGAAGATCCTTTGTTGGATAACTCAGTTGATTCATCTGCATGGCTTGATATCCCAGATGGACTGACATCATGACCAGCCATTCTTACGCATTCACATTCATTCAACCAGCCAGCCACTTCACCTTCTATTCAGACACCCCAAGCCCCTCCTGGTCTATACAAAGAGGTGGCCAGTTTGTCACCTCCATCTCTGATTACAATGCCCTGGAGTAACTATCATCAACAACATCAAGAGGTGCAAAAAATTGAACCAAGACTATTGAAGAAGATTCAACACTCAGTCACATGTTATATAGGTGAAGACAAAGACAAACACTCAAACCCTTCAAGCCCACAGCCCTCTGTGATATTCACTTTGGAAGAGGTGGAAGGAGGGAAGTATATGGCAGGTGGAAATGGGAGAGGATCTGGAGTGGCAGCAGGAGCAGAAGTGGCAGCAGGAATGGGTTCCATTGAAGCTGTGCCAGTGGTGGGCCAGGTAAGTGCTGTCCAGCAATGGTGTGTCAACACTGACACACCTGCAGTGGCAGGGAACGACAATAAGAAGTGATGTCATGAATAATGAGGGCCTTGCCAAAGATGCTTCAGAGCCAGACATCATGGGCTCTGAGATCACATGACACAGGAGTAATGTAGCTGAGGACAAGGACCATTTTGGAAGGTTCTCTCAGTCAATGCTCTCAACAAACCTTCCCAGCTCTTTCACAGGAACGAATTCAACGTTGTTTTCATCCCCACTGGCAGGAATTCAGGGTTGGGTGGCATGAGAGCAGGCGCACAGGGAGGTTCAACTGTAGTGGACGGCAGAGCTGGACAAGTACATGCCCACGTTGAAATGTGCATGCCCATACCACTTTGTGCACACAAAGTCTGTGGTGGAGGATGACTACCTGAGGTGTTTATGGACGGGCCATGGGGATTTGAATGGCTATGTGCATTTCAAGAACTCCCTTAACTTCGAGGCCTACCTCTACTGCTACTGCTGCAGGATGCCTCAGGATAGGCAGCATAATGGAGAAGGCCCAATGTGTCACATGAACCATGATTTCTGATCAAAGACTCCCTGCCTTTACAGCCATTTCATTTTTAGAGTGGTATACCAAGTGTGGAAGATTTTGGAACTTCCAGAGCAGATGATGAATGATCTGGGGGAAGAAAATGTGCCAACAACCCAATGCCAATTCAAGTCATGGGCTGTGGAGGAAGAGAAGAGGTGGTACAATAACCTTCTGGAGGTGTTCCTGTGGTTTTGTCAGAAGGTGAACAGGGAGAACCCACACTTGTTTGGACAAGTATCTGGGTTAGCACAGTAAAGATATGGACTTCACATCATGTCAGACTAACAACAAGTACATATCAAGAATCACCAAGTACTGGTATGGTGATTACTGAGTTTCTGTTCAACTCAAAGTCTGATACATGTCAGCCAGGCCCAGCCAAACAAAATACACCTAACCTAATGCAATAAACCCCAGCACTATGGAGACATCAAGATCTAAGATCTGAATCCTGTGGGAGTACATGATTGAGTGCCACTTTATGATAGGAAGCTCAAATTCACAGATTTGAAACAAATCTCGGCAAGTTGTCTACAGCCTCCATACCTAATGGAGAATGATGAGTTTCTGAGTCATTGCTGTTCACATCACCTGATCACTATTTTAGCCTGGGAGTTGGACATTTTGGTGAGGATCAGTTCCTGAAATGATCCATTGGAACATCTCTTTTTTGATACAAAGCTCCAATCTCTTTTTTTGCTAGTTGAGTTTCCACCTGACATTTCCACCTGACATTCTTCTGACACTCTTCCACAGCTTTCCTCACATCCCATTGAAACTCACGACTTTAATGGCTGCCTCATCTGCAGGATTGCAAGCACATAGGCTTGCTAAAAGAGGCAATGATTGTATTTAACATACCACTTCCTGGACTTTTTACTCATTATCTCATTTCTGTGGTGCCTATAGTATTTGCACCACTAGGTGATGCATATCTCTTTATTGTCCATTGTTAGCAGGTTTCTATTACCAGCTCTTATAACTCATCCCGTAGCGGTGTCAAGACACCCTGTCCCCAACTCCACTCTGAGGTGACTGTTCCAGTTTCCATTGTAGACTACTATCTAATGACATTAAGGTCATGTGGGCAGCTGCTGCCATGCAAATCAAGAGGCTAAGATAGATCTGTAGAATGTGATGGGCAAGTTACATGTGTTATTGCACAAATCCTTTCTTTGACCTACCCATAAATTGTTCTGGCAATCCATCAGTGTACACCCAATTGGCTTGGAAATCATTGCAGCCTATCTGGACAACCACAGAGTGCATGGTGTTGATGACGACCAGTCATTCTGTCACTTGGACCACTAGGCTTGTCTGGAGCTTATCTCCTTATTCTAATGCTTTACTGGTGCATTCCAGCAGGTTTTGTAGCTTCTTCAACCCATTTCCAACATCCTCATGACCTCTCAATCCACTCAACAAATGCACTCTGACTCCTTGATCAACTGGCACTTTGTCTAGAGTCTTAGTTGGTGAGTCTTTTTCACCTGCTTGCTCCAGCTGCTCTTGCCTACATATTGATGTACTCTGTGGCAACTTGATTCAACCTAGGGTCTTCATTACCATCATGTTGGTATTTGCAGGTCTGTCGAGTGGTATGAGTGGATCATGTGGTACCCTGGGTGACATCATAACAGACAGGAAGGTCTCCAGCTTTATGTTTGATGCCAAATGAAGGACAATTATGCTCATCCAGGCAATGAGTAACACATGAAGGAGCCTTGAAGAGAAACCTGAAGTCAATAAGTTAGAGTGTTTTCCAAAACACTTCATTACCTAAAGAACGTGATGATGGTACTTTGGTAATGTTCCTTGGGTTTCATTCCCCGATAACAATAATCACATGTTGCTTTGTATAACACAGCATCGTTTAGCAGGTGAAGGTGGGAAACATAGACATACTCTTTGACAGATAGAAAATTTATCTGTTCGACAAACAATCCTCCCCCACTTCATGGGAGTTGGGCTTGGTTGATAGATTCCTTATATCTGCTTGCACTGTTCAACTTGTTAATCTTGTGTGGGTTGCTTCTCTTGTATACATCTGTGAAAAGTAAATTCAGCCATAGTACACTATAGCAAATGATGATGTTGTGCCAACTTTGTAGTCTATATGGTACTATGTAAAAACATGAGTGCACAAGCATACCATAGAGTACTACATAGAACTGTTCCCTATCACCCATGCTACAAAGTAATCCATGGACTTACTCAACTACATCAAGACTAGTGTCAACATATTGATATTAACAAAGACATTACCATAACCATCAAAAAAACTACATTAATAGCGCAGCACATTCAATAAACACTCTCTTGTCAGTTGCCCTGGTCGCAAAAATGGTTGAATCTGGTGAAATATCCACTGCTTCCATCCACGCTGTGTGCTCCTGCACCCTGAGTACTTCTTTCCAAGGATGCCAGGACCACACCCTAGCCAACTCATCTACAGGATCTACAGGTACTATGTATACTATATAGTGTTAACATGACACTCAAATTTTTACAGATGTACTTCATCGATTGTAGAGACAAATGCTTTCAAGTTGTTATCTGCCATCCTGAGCACACAAATTTGTGGTTATGCCCTTCTTCCTCCCAAATGTCTTCTTGGGATTGGTACTGTTTGTACCATCAACAGCTGGCTA
>JBBPUD010000651.1:0-12760 GCA_038094475.1 Phylloporus aff. rhodophaeus
ACTATCACACAAAGACTCCTGGTGGGCTCCATCCATCGTTTGTCGGATTCAATCCTGCGCCATCCGACGCCGACAGGGATGTCCTTACTAGTGAGGATCTCGTCCATGCGTCACTTCAAGACGTTTTCGACGCGGTGTGTATTTTTTTGACCGTAGAGAAATTTTAATATTCACTTGACAACATCCAGATCACTGTCCAAGATTGGCTTGACGGTGGGATTAGCATCCTAGTTCGTTGTGCTGGATTTTGGGCATCTCCCACCATTGCTGTGGACAAGATTCCGGTCAATCTTTATGTTCCCCCTCGTGAACTCCATGAAACCCCCAAACGCCTCAGTAGTGATGCCGCTGTTCTTGTCCAAGCATTTTGTCAAGAATTCGCCATTCCACACCTTGCTCAGTTCAATGAACGTTGTAGCACCGAGGGCGTCACCCCGCCCATCAGGCCAGGTACGTTAATTTGGTTATTTATTCACTTGTGCTGACACGCCCTCAGTGCTGCCTTTGGTGATTAACTCTGAAGGGCCACACCATGTTCCTCCACCAGTGGATGTCGCTGGATCACGCATCCTTTGCACTGGAGTCACGTCCTTCTCCAACGTGTTCACAAAGGACTTCTCTTCGTCCACAAAAGAGTCTGCCCCACTAGCAGCCACGTCTATGCCACCCATGAAAGAGTTCGTCCCATCTGCAAGAGAGTTTGTCCCACAGGGAAAGGAGTTCATTCCATCGGCACCGCTGACATCCTTCATGATGTCCCCAAACGTTGAGATCCGAAAGTGCTGTGCACCAAAAGCAGTGGAACCCAAGGCAGCTGTGCCAGTCTTGAACAGAACGAGTATCATCATTTCTACCGAGACCACGAAGCTTAGCCGCCCCATTATTAGTATTGGACCTCACACGGATGCCACACTTGACCGCTTTCGAATGAATGATGAGGTTGTACTTCGTCTGTGCATGCTTATGAACACCGTCCACAGCAGCCGCTGGGAAGCGACTCTTCGCTCCCCAACTTGGGACCTCACTTATGAACAGGCCTCAAAGCTGACAGTGGCTCTGCTTGCCGATGTTGGCACAGGAGGCAATACAAAAAATTTGAAGGTAGGCGAATTCTGCACCTCATTGAATTTCTAACTTACTCAGATCTCCACAGGAATTGGCTGGAGGGAAGCTTCTTAAGGTTGTCAGTGCAATTTCAATTATTATCTCATGCTTCTTATTTGTCTTCGTGGCCCTATATGTCTTTGGTATGCTCTATGTCACTTAAACCCTCAATCTAAACATGTTTTTGCTGTACCCGATGAGCCGAGAGCTGTGTCTGGTTATTGCTGTGATATTATAAAGGTTGGTGATGTTTGTAGTGGCCTTGTGCTGACAGAGATGCCTCCTCAGCTGCCGTTTGCAGCAAATCTGGCAGAGATCGATGCTCGTCGTCAAGCACCACCAAAACCACACGCAAAGGTAACCCTTTTGAGGGAGGCCCGGGATGCTGTCCTCCATGGCCACCACGAATGAAAAGAGAATATGAAAAGGGACCTTGACACTTTGTGGCAGACATTCAATGTGTCTACCAAGGAGATGGCCCTGACGTACCACAGGAGTGTCAACCGTGTGCGTCAGGACTTTTTCATGGGAAGTGCAGCAATGTGCACCCGCCGTTCTGTGAGCGCATGGAATGCATTCTGTTGGAAAAAGAGCCAACATGACTCAGCATGTACGGTTTTTTTTAACGGTCAGGTATCTACTAATAAATAATCTAGCAGACACCGGAGGGAAGGACAGGTTCATGAACAAAAAATACTGCGCCGAGTACCTGCAACTTTCGGCAGAGGACAAAGCTCAAATCTTGGAGGAACACAAGGCCCATCACGAGTCAAAGGTGTTTGGTCTACGTGCCACACCATGGGCAAAAATCAACGACATCAGTGAGACTCTCAAGTCCGTTGAAACCGAGGTAGGTTCAGACGTCTTTGTTTCGCTTTTGATTTATTTTGTGTCTTAATGCAGCTTACGAGTCTATGGTATCGTACGGGTGCTGAGACAATGATGTATACCACCCATGGCACAACTGACTTTGCAATGAATGGTATTGAGTTCAAGACTAACGGTGTCGAAGGTTTTTTACCTTCTGTGATGCAAGTGGATGAACAAGATTTCATTAACAAAATGGAGGGGTATGCTGTCATGCTGTCAGCAGCACACGAGGTATGTCATCTTCTAATGGTGTATTTTCTGGTACAATAACACATGCTCAGGTGCTGCAGCAAACCATCAGACGTGTGTTTTGCAAGTTTGAGGAGCCATTTGCAGGATTATTTCTTGTAAACTCCGTAAGTCAAGCCTTTCTTCCCAGGTGATTGTTTACTTACGATTGCCATTAGGTGAAATCACCGGCGATGTCAAAGTGAAGATGCAATGGACCTTCTACTTCCGCAACGTTGTGTCTCGCTACAAGGTTGTTATTGAAGGATGGCCATCTCGCATCCCTATGGCCGAGCTCAGCAAAATCTCAAGTGCACTTCCCGACCTCGAGATGCTCCTCCATGCATGGGAGTCTGGTACTACACACTGGAAATGTATCGGTGATGCCGAGTATGACACCCTCCGCAAAGATTATGAGGCAAAGCTTAGCAGTGGTGAGCTGGTTGAGCCAACTTGTCATACACAATTTGACAAAGGAACAACACAAGGGGGTGGATCCTTCAAGAGTGCAGCTACTATTCAAGACACTGATGACGAGGACGAGGGCAAGAATGAGGACAATGGGCCAGACAGCACAGCGCATGACCAATCTTGCGCAACGCGCGCATCACCGTTGCTGGACACAAGCGATCTTGGAGCCGAAATAGATCATTCCAACCTGCTGAATCTTCACATCATCCTGACACTTCTGTGCAGTCTAGCTCTCAATTACCGACTATCCCGCTTATAGATGAGGAAACATTAAGGGCCAACCTTGCCCAAGAATTTGAGTTCAGATGGGGACCAATGTGGGGGACAGGTTCAAGTGAGAATAATATAGACAGCAACATCAATATGCTTCTCTAAACAGTAGGTAGTGATGCAAACACTTCCATAGTACTAGACTTTGAAATGATTATGACACCATTTGTCACTTCCTTTGCTTCATCGGATGTTACTTATGTTGGAAAACTTACATGGCGGTGCACATTTTCCTTGGAACATTGGTGTCAGCATCAATGGCGACAAGCACATGAGCACAGACCATATCAATGTGCAACATTTGCAGTGTGCAAAGGTGGTGAAAAGGCAGTGAAGGTGTCGGGTGCATCAACAGGGGAGAGATGCTCCTCAGAGGACACTATCAAAAAGTACATTTGACATGCGAGTGCCATCGCCAACGACAAAGACAAAGACAAGGTGACAAGGCTGTTGAGCACGTCGACAGCCTGCGGGAGCATGCAGACCATATCGAGGGCAAGGTACTCTTGAGGGGGCTGTTAAAGGGCACACGCAACGTCCATGGCACGACAAGTGCCGTCGCAAAAGAGGCGAAGTAACTCGAGGCTGGCGGGGACTGGGATGTGGCTTGTTCTGGGGTGGGCAGCCTGTGGAAAGAAGAACAATAGGATAATAAGACTGTCGAGCACATCGACAGACTGCGGGAGTGCACGGACCATGCGACGACAAGGGACTCTTGAGGTGGCAATGTTGCAGAGCAAATGCGGCGTACATAGCACGCCGAGTGTACGGCAAAGACGACGAGGCAGCGAGATCGTCGAGCGTGTCGACAGGGTAGGAACGCACGGACTATGTCAACGGCGAGGCGCTCTTGAGGGGCGCTGTTGAAGAGTAAACGCGATGTGCACAGCACCCAAGTACTGTTGCAAACGGCAAAGACGATAACAAGGCAGTAAGACCGCTGAGCACGTCAATGGCCTGTGAGAGCACACGGACCATGTCGACGGCGAGGCGCTCTTGACGGGCGCTCTTGAAGAGCGAATGCGACACGCACAGCACGTCGAGTACCGTCCCCGACGGTAAAGACGATGACGAGGCAGTAAGACCATCGAGCACATCAACGGCCTGCGAGAGTGCACGGACCATATTGACAGCGGGGCACTCTTGAGGGGCACATGTGACGCGCACAGCACGCTGAGTGCAGTCGCCGACGGCAAAGGCGATGTGGAGGTGGCAAGACCGTCGAGCAGAACGTCGGGGACGGTGATGGCGAAGGAGAGGGCCGTGGGAAGCTGCGAGGGCGTCCGTGCGGTTCCAAATCAGGACAGGCACAGCGCCGGAATACGCCGGGACGTTACAGACCGTGGTGGGGAAGGAAAAGCACCGTGGGAAGCTACCAGGACGCCTATGGACCTCCTAATGAGGTAGGACACGTGCTATCAGGAGCAGTTAACCTTGCCGAAACGTGCCGGAACGTGTCACAGCTTTGCCGACAGCCAGGACCCATGCTAAGGTATATTTGGGGCAGTATTTATGGCCGGTGTTGGAAATTTCAGTTTGGGAGCCTAACTAGGCTCAACGAGTACAAATAAGGTCAAGCCTAACTAGGCTCCCCGCTTGGGAAACTCAGGTGAATTTACCATGTTGTGCTCGGGTCATGCAATTTTTTTTTTCGGTTTCGCCGCTCATCCCCCGCGCCGCGCTCTAGCTTAAAGCCAACGATCCATTCATTCAGTCTCTGTCTCACGGGCGAATGCGAATGCGAATAGTACACGAAACCTGTCTATTTCTGCAGGCCCAGTTCCTCATCCTACTCGTTCATGTGCTCACACTCCAACCACCTACTCCTGTGCTTGGTCCGGCAAGTTCACCTGTTCCTGTGTAATTCCTCTGTTAATCCGTTTGTTTCCTAGCCACTCAGTCGTCATGTGCACCGTGTACGGCCCTGTTCGTATCCCGATATACCCCCACGCGACGACAATACGGGCGAGAGAACCGCTGTGACGTGCTCACCACCGCTGCACAATGACGATGCCGAAGGTGCGGGAAGCACTGACGCACCCACCACCCATACATGATGTCGACACGGGCGAGGAAGCAGCAATGGCGCGGTGTTGGCACTCCCGTCACCACACGACGATGCGTACAGGCGTATTGACTACCGCAAGACAATAACGATGGCGAGGGCAGACCAACACAGCGGTGCGTCGACTACCATGGCATGACGACGAGGAGCAGCGCAACGGCGCGCCAATCACCGCACAACGACGAAAGGTAATACGCTGGCGCGCTGATCACTACATGACACTTGTGCAGTTGCCTATTCGTTTCGCGGTCTACCCATTCACACACGCATCTCACGCATACAACGATGGCATGCTCAGTGTTTTGTAGTAAGTACGGTGCGAATGCCATTATCCCCCCCCTCTTGTGTGGCATGTGGTGCGATTAAAAATTGGAAATACGTTTACTGTGCTTTTTGGTCCCAGATCATCGTCTGGGTAGTTTTGCTGTACTTGTGCCGTACTGCCGAGCAACGCAAGCACGACAAGTAAATTTATGTAAGTTAAACAAGAAGTTTGTTAATCCAGCACCAACCTAATGAGTAGATCCACCACGTTGCATCAATAGAAGCTTACGGGTCAGTAGTGGACGCAAGCCAATGCTATGGTTCCCATCCCAGTGCCCCCTGCTCCTGAGCGCACGAAATGAGGCTGGTGGAAACCATTATCCAATTATCCAGTAATCGATCAGCCACGTTGTATGCGCCTGTGTGAAAATTTGCAGTGAAACTTGCCGCCGTGGATCGATGCGCCACCAGGCTACTAGGAGGCTAATTCCACGCGCATGTATGTGATGTCACATTCGTCGTTGGAACTTACCATTCCTGAGTTCCTGATCCTTCCGGGCGCCGAGGAAGCGCAGGCCACTCTGTTCCAAAATAAGATAGAGTCAGGAGGCAAGCCAGCTTAATTTTGTGAGCTTCCGCTATTTGCTGATGTCACTAGGCTGACAACTTTTGGGCCCTGGGCATATGACGATCAATCTATGCCATTCATATTGGCACGACCCGGAAATGCGACGAATTCATTCACCAGCTGCATGGTGTCACTCTCCCTGCATGTGGCGGGTGATAGTGGGCTTTGGCTCCGCTTTTAAAGCCATCTCTGCATCGAACAAAGGTTCCACACCTACCATGTCCTCACAGCTCGACCCGCCTACTTCGGGGGAGATCCAAGCTATGGTTGAGTCTATAGGGCGGCTCCGCCTCTGTAACTATGCCACAGGTAGGTTGGGATGTAGCGCAAGGCACTTCACTGATGTACAATTTGAATGCATAGCATCCATGGTGGCGTTCATGTTGTACGACGTTCTGATCAACCTGGATCGGGAGGTGGGTCTATCTACCAGGTTACTGTATGATGGGAGGAAACGCAAGCAATGCTAGATATCTTTAGTCTGGCGTTACCGTGGACGGGACACAACCAATCGGCATCGCCGCTTTCTAAAAATCAAGCGAATTTTCATCCGTCTCCTTTTTATCTTTGCTCGGTATTATGGGATCGTTTACTTAGCGTAAGTGGTACTCCTCTTGTAGTGTATCAAGTCGGCTGATTTTATGCAGAATCATGTTCATAGGTATGGTTGCTCTTCTTTACGACATTACAACTAATACTAGGCAGTCAACAATATTACCGGACTTTCGGTTGCGGTTCGTGGCAGTTTATTCGTCTCTCACATCTTTCGAAGTTAATAAAGGATATAGTTGTAAGTTCTATCGCGTTTCAACGATCATTCGAAGAGTGTTACCAGTCCCGTTTACTAGTTGCAAAAGATATTTCTACTATGTCAACTTGTAAGGGGATATGTTGACAATGACTCGCTGCTAAACATTTTCATCTACTTTTTAGTGCAGGAACAGTAGTATACGTCGCCATTGTCAACATTATCCTCGCCATGCGGCTCATTGCACTAAACGAAGGAAATCGTCATTGCAAGATGTTCCTCATCTGCTTGGTTGCTGGTGGGTTTCTTCCTCATGCATCGTTGGACTTGTAATCATTCGACCTCTTTCAGGAGAATTTTTGGTTGGTGATCATACTCTGTGCCTGAAATATCTTACACCCGGCTCCTTGTTGTATAAGGTGGATTTTTCCATGAGTGCCGTCATGGCCGTGCGCACCGCAGGCGAAGCAGTGAGCCCTCCGCCCTGGAGTTCCCATCCTGGGTGTATCATGACCCCATGTGCTACACCTGCTCTCGTCCTTACGAGCTGGTAAGTCAATACAGACTGTTTTGTTGAGCCACTTGAAATGCTGACGGGAGTCCGAAGGATAATAGCTTTTGTTGTCTGCGGCGAGTCTGCATCATCATCCGTGATCCACGTCCTAACATATTTATACAGCCATCTTCTGCGCCATGACTCTTAAAAAAATTGTTTGGAATAGACGCAGTGAACGAGTGTCGGAAGAGATGCCGAATCCGTCCCCAATAACAAGGGCGGTTCTGTATGACGCGAAGCTTGTGTATTTTTTGTGCGTATGCATGTAGTGCCCAGCGTCTATGCTGACACAAATGGCACATGGAAGAACTTCTAGTACGCAGCTGTCACTCGCGGGAAAGGGTTCTATTACTCACTTTGATTAAGCTGTTGTGTTGGTCTCCATGATCGTCTCAAAGGTCGTGAACAACGAACTGTCGGGTCTGGTCGTCCCGTAAGCTTTCACCAGATCCCCTGTCTTTCAGGCCTCATTTATATGCATGTAGGCCACTCATTGCCACGTATTCGTACTGCGTGAGTATCTTGAATGCCAAGTTCGTTTCACTACGTGCTTAATCTGATTTCCCGTACATAGGCATCGCGACTCATCCTGAACATTAGAGCGGTTAACGACAATTCTGGCCTTGAACATGTACCAGAACATCTGGATTCGATTCCGCTGTCACCCCGTCTGACGTTGCCGGAGGACGAGGAACAGCCCGTGGCGTCATCGCCGCGCATTTAGTGATGGTGTTACGGTCTTTAGATCAAGGGCAGTCATTAAGTCATCACTAGCCTGGCCGTTGTCACCACCACCGCCGTGCATTGAGCCACCGGTGGTTCAATTACGCCAAAACATACTCTCCTGTAGTGCTAGTCGTTTGTCCAGTCACTTCTGGACCTGTTCTGATTTTCGTGTCCGCATGCTATCCTCATCACGTTGTGCTCATGTGCTTCCCCACCTGTTTTGCTCGGCCTGTTCCCTTATGTTGTCCGATCTAGTTGTCATCTGTACCAAATTCTTATTCCTCTTTACCCCCGTTCTGAACTCCGATAGCCTGTCTCGCACATTGCGCGTGTTCGGGTAGTATTCCAGCTACCGGTGGACAATGTCTCTATAATCGACAAAACTTACGAGTACGTCGCGTAAGTGAGGTCCCATCGGGGAACCCGGATCGTCAACATTCCCCAAGACAATGAGACAGGGACAAGCACAGGGTAGTTATAGGATCGCATTTTTTTTCAAAGTCCACCTGTCAGATCTTCTCGTGGTCTGTTATCGCCATTGCACTTTTCTCTGACTACAACCACCCACACACATTGCCGCCTCCGCCGTTTATCCTTTCCCAAGCTGCGCTATATCCTCGCTTCTGATGCCAGCCCTAGTAGCCCTCGCATCCGAACGCTCATCGTTGGCGTGTATCTGGACTGTGGTTACTCGGTTGAGCGCTTGCTCTCGCATACCCAACGAGTTACGAGCCTATCACCCCTTCCCGAAAAAAGCACTGCCTACAGCTGGTTCTCCCGCTGCCTCGCCCCTCAAACACCAGTCCCTCTGAGACGGAGTGTGCTGTGGTGCTGACCTGCCACTTCCGAGGCAAGGACAACACATGTCGCGCCGCCAACCTGATCAGAAGTTCTGCACAGTCGTGTGTCATAGAAGCGGAACGGTGCTTTAGAAGCAGATCATGGTCCGTTATCACCCATTCGGAAGAGGCCCCACGCCTGAAACAGCTGATAACTGTCCGCTTAGCAGAGCGCAGTCCAAATAGGATGTGGCCAATTTTCAGGGTCATGACTCATGAGATCTTTTACTCGATCGCATTTTCGTTCGGTTAGGGATAAATAGCCTGTCAGGCCTGAGAGATGCGCTGTGGGGAAGCTCAAGTCATCACCGTTCCAATCACTGGCAAGGCCATCATTATGAAGATCATTCAATTTTTATGGCGATGCCAACGGCCATTGACGTTCTCCTTTGGTGCATCAACGCTGGCATCTATTCATTGCCAGCACAACAATTCCAAACTGCCATGCGCAGTTAATGTGCCCATACCTGATGAATGCATGTTCTTAATCTCACGGAGGAATTTGCCATCTTTACAGGAGTGGCCCATGTGCACATAAAGGCTTCTGTCGCGGAGTAGCCTCGGATCCTTGCAAATTAATATGATCAGAGCCACAGGTCACTGCTGTAGATATGGGCGATAGACGTCCAGACCCATTATCGCCCCCACTTGATCCCCAAACAAGACCCGCCAGGCGCAGCAGTCGAATTGTGGTATGCATTGAAAGTGCGTTTTTGCTCAAGCTCCTCTGGGGATTGGACTTCTGATATCTCGAACTCGGGATAGACAAGATCCACTCAACAGGAAAAAGATTGATATCATGTTTTTATAGTATTAGGCGTAGCAAATACAGCTTTGATCATTTCGCATGTGTGCGGAGGTTGAGATTGAGGCTGGGATTTTTAGGACCAAGGATGGCTTGAGCAATTCGCGAGAAAGGGTGTTTGGCTATTTGAATATGGTACCCTGAAGAGTTGGTAATAGAGTGACTCTGGGAATGAACCATCTATACCTTGGTTCACACATGCCACTCGCTGTCCTCGTATACTCTAGATTGTATGATGGGGTGTCAACACGGTGGAGAGGGGAGACTGGGACAGACCCTGGAAGACTAGCAGTGTGGCGGTGGGACCGGGATGCGGAGAGCGTATGCGGTGTCGGGGGTCCTGGCGTAGTAGGTCCTACATAGTCGTCGGCTGTCGTAGGCGAGTCCTGACACCACAATGCCATGCCACCCAGCACGTTCAATGTCCGAGACTCCGAGCTCGTACGGCTGCGCGCCAAGTGGTCGAGCATGCGGATAAAGAGCGGCTTGCACAGATGTGACTTCCACCGATCATTCGAGACCTGCGGTTTGTATCAACGTGTCACTTCATCTGATAAGTCATTAATTCGGTTGGTTCACACAACGTAATTCTTACTCTTGAACATTTGCACCGTCCTGTGCAATACCAATGGTCCAGAGTGGGTGGTCTGGTTGCCCCACTTCCCACTGTGTTGGCACACTAGTTAGCAGAGAACCCATCCACAGCGTGCAGGAACGAATACTAACTGCTTGACAGAGATTCTCGTGCGTTTCTTCCCGAGAAACATCCAGGAACTCGATGAAATCGGGTGTTTGAAGAACATATTCATCGTGTTCCTTCAAGTCGTATGCATAACCAACCAAGGTTTCCGTTGAGCCATACGCAAAGCAATTGATAGAGATGGTTGGTCCCCAAACAAACCTTAGCTAGAAATTATGCCAGGTAAGACGATCACGTCGGAATGTTAGCAACGCACCTTTGGAAGGAGGGTAGCAAACTGGCCACTGCATCTCGTGACAACTTCGCTCAGTTTTGGCCAAACACGAGCACCCCATCCTTCACGGGAGAAGGGCGCGCCGATCTCAAGTAGTTCCGCTGCACGCTCGGGATCTGGACGAAGCTGTACCTGCAGGTTCTGAGAAATAGCGCGCATATGCTTCGACAGCTGACTTACCTGCAAATACTCTCGGACATGTTCTATCCCTTCCAGATCTGGTAGGGTACCGTCTCGGATGCAGGATACCAACGTTTCCCACTGTTCGTCAATGTAACGAATGAAGTCGACATGGTGGGTCGCGAACGGTACATAGAAGCGGTCCACATCACGATGGGTGAGGAAGAAGAGACCATGAATCTTCAGGAAGGATGGGTAATGAGAAATAAGGGTTGCTGCCCAAGGGGCGGCATAGTACGGCACTGGAAGGTAGGAGACATGAGTGTGTATAGTGAATGGAAGGAGAAGACAACGTGCTAGAGAGGGATTTCCGGGTCTCGTCATCGTCAATATTCCACCCATAGCATTTACGCATTGATCCACCCGTTACTATGCAAACTGGGATTCTTTCTACCACTTGGCCTGTTGCATCTTCGATTTCCCTCACGTCTGTGAGTCCACAATACGCCAACGCGGCGACCGGAGTTTCACTGAGCGGGTCAAAGTATGGGCAGCGTCGAGGGGGTCCTGTCGGGTAGTTATACTTTGGCAGCACCTTCGGGATTCCCCCAGTTGTACCCCCACTGTTCGCGAGATAGCTCGGGAGACCAGGTGCAAAGAGATTTTCAACCTCCTCTTTCTTGCAAGGTTTGGCGTTGAATCTGTTCATGAACGACTCGTAGAAGCCGTAATTCGAGATCGGGACATGGGCCAAGAAATCAGCTAGTAACGTGGCGTCGACTTTGGTATCACTGTGCGCCGAAATTGCGCTACGAAACCCAGAGAGGCTCGGCGCCTGTGCCACGTATTGGGTATTAAGGTTTCCTCTTATTATCTTGAGCAGCGTGCTATTCGTTCGTTCTTCCAGTGTCGATGTGTGCTGAGGTGTTAGAGTAGCGATGCCATTTGTAGTGGTGCCCACAGAAGTGGCGTCTGTAGTAGCGGCCATCCAGTCAGTGTGGAAAGGATACCTAAAAAATCATGTTGATTCACATTGGCCTGAACGTCGAGGTGGATGCGACTAACCTTGCGGCAGTAGACGATGGCTCACAGAGAGGGATGCTTGCGGTGTTATATCAGACCCGATTCACGTCTGGTCCTGGACGGGATAATTCTGTCAGAGCATATATCAAGTAAAATACTTACGCGGTCATCTCAAATGCTGTGGGGTTAACGAGCAACAATACAACCATTTTCATCTTGTCCCGGATGCAGAAGCCGCGAAAAGCGGAACAATTGCGTGGGTAATCATTAATCAATCATGATGCATGATGTATGATGTATGATGAGTCGTTCCTTCTCAAGGAATACTTGTTGGATTTTGGGCAAGCCCGCGCGCAGCCACGGTCCCGCGGACGTTTTTCCGTACGATACTTTGTTTCTTTGTTTTCTCTTTGTCCCGACGAGATACAAACGGCGCAACGCACCGTTTCATCAGGAAACCTGACAGCTGGTTAGCGACGCCTATCTAGCTATTCGGCTATTTGCACAACTATCGGAACTATTCGTACTTAGCGAACTATTGGGTGGCTATGCTCTGGCATAAAAAACTCACGAAAGACAAAATAGCTAGGATAGCCAGGATAGACCTTGACAGGGCACTGCCGTACTTAAACCATGTCTTTATTTGGGTTATTGCACAGCCCAGTGCGCCAGCTATGTGTGGCGCTGGATTGTTTTCGGTAAGGAAATACATGAGAATGTATATAAGGGCTCTGCGCGATTGTGACAGGAGGTAACCAGAGTAATGTAGATTGGACAAGGTCCAGGCAGTTCAGCGTTATCACTGATAAGGGGCTTTCGGAGAGAGTAGAATGCGTTAGACAAGTGGATAGCTTTCTCGGTAATAATTCAGCGTGTCTAGAATGCAATTTCAAAAGCATGATGATCAACAAACTTGTTTACATAGAATGAATTGAATAAGTCGTAAGATTGGTGGGGCTTGGTGTTTCTGAGATCCAGATCCTGAGTGGAGTAAACAGGGATGAGGTGGGCTGCACGATAAATCGTGTCAACGTGAATGATTGCCAGATTTCGGGTGTTGCGGGCATGA
>JBBPUD010000652.1:0-12742 GCA_038094475.1 Phylloporus aff. rhodophaeus
CTGTAATGGCACTGTAACCATGTGACAGTGTGACACTGCTGGCATGTCATGCTGTAACATGATGTAACATGCTGTCACATTACCATAATGCTGTAACTCCTGTTCCAAAATCAGTGATTTGCTGATGGAGAAGGGAGCCGATATCTCAGTTACCAGTCGTCCGCACTGCACTGATCCTCTATCCGCTCTGCTTAACCACCAGCGGGTTAACCACACCATTCCACTTCACACACCACTCTTCGCATATCGCAGCGCAGATGCATGGTCCATTTTAACCAAAGCTATCTTTATTTCACATTGCAATGACATTTGGTCCCATTTCGGTCTTCCACGCATGCCAGGCCATGCCTTCTGCATCGGCAGCACTACTGAATTGCTACTCGAAGGTGTTAACCCGGACATTATCGCTGTTCAGGGGTGCTGGACTTCCCGTGCCTTTCTCGAATATTGGCGTCACATCAAAACCATCCTTCCACTCTTCATTTCCTCAGCTTCAGACGCTACTCGTCTCCAATCTTTAGACAATGTCATTACAGACTTCATCAAGCGCAATAATCTTGGCCGTTCATAATTCCTGTTCCCTTCATCTACTGATGCAATGAAATTCTCTTTGTGACTGCGCAGCTTGGGTGTGTGTCCGGTCAGGTCCGGGTTGTAGCTGCGCTTGTTTTGGTCCTTTTCGTGCCCCTATTCGGGTTCGCCCTCTTTCGTCCGCTTGCGTTCTCTTCATAGGCACGTTTTGGATCCTCCCACGCTCCGAAGGTCAGGCCCTTCTCGTCCTGTCAGTTCCGCTCCTCCCCCGCTCGCATTCTTCTCAAGTGCGGAACTCTCGGACTTTCGTCGCGCAGGTCACATGATCCCAGCGCGGACGACCTTCGGCCTACCTTCCCACACACCCACCGAATCTAGCACACAGATTTGAGTGGACTATCGTATATCACTAGTCCTCCTGTGTAGTCACTCATCCCATTCCATTCCATCATCGAAGAGAGTGATCTTTCACCACGAAGGCGTTGATTTTTATTTGGTTCGGCGCCAGATTCGAAACACGGCCTTGAGGTTTCAAGTTCAAGCCGTAATCTTGCTTCTACAAGTTCTATCACGCTGAGCTTCGTTTCTGCTACGCTTCCTACACCGGATCGATTCTGATGTGGTAAGAATCTTCCAGTGTCGACCCGTATCGCACGTGAGTGACAACTCCATGACTGGGAGGGTACCACCAATACCATGAGGGCGGGAATGAGGCATCAAGTGAGGACCCTCACAGTTCTCCCACAGATCATCTTTATAAGTGAACAGGTTCCTGTAGGGCTCAGCGTCCCATGTCTTCCTCCACACAGAACTGTGGTGATGGCGGGGGTGCAGATACATACACCGATCTGCGGATAGCTTCTGTATTTATCATTCTCATCACATCTGCCACTGGCACGTTCTTCCCCGTTCTCGCAAAGAGGTCCAAACGGCTGCAAGTGCCAACCAGCGTCTTTGAGTTGGTCTTTATCCCCCCTTTCGGCCTATGCGATGCTGATCTGTGGCTAGATTTGCTAAATATTTCGGTTCTGGTGTTATCGTGCGTCTCTTCTTCTCAGCTTATACATTTTCGCATCTCAGGCTCGGTGTAGATAGCGACTGCATTCATCCATCTCTTAAGCCCTGGGATAAGTGAGCTCGGATCCCCATGCTTGTCTGCAGCATGGTCACAATATGTATGTCTAAACCACCCGTCTTATCAATCTAACTTCGATAAACCCATAAAACTAGCCCTACTCTCTCGCGCTTGCAATGCTTAGCCTCTTCTCCATCTTCATCATTGAACTCATCGCCTTCCGTATCGGGAGTGCAAAGCTCGCTGCACTAGGGCTCAAGTATGGTAGGTCTATAACGCTGTGCTTCGTGGGTTGCCGTTCATTGTTGCAGATCCCCATGGTCATGGGGTTGGTTCACACGCTGCTCACGGTCCGGAGGCTGTATACGAGGACGAAAAATATACATCTGATCAAGAGTTGTCCCAATCTGGTTTCGATGAATCCGCTTTAGCACAGATCATTGGTGTATTCATCCTGGAGTTTGGAGTTTTGTTGCACAGGTGTGTCTCCTTTTTTCTACAAGAGTGATATTGATGGTCGTTTGCAGTCTTCTTATCGGATTGACGCTTGCAGTCGATCCAAACTTCAAAGTACTTTTCGTTGTTATTGTCTTCCATCGTGAGTCACCTTCGAGGTCGTCAAAGTGTTTGCTCAGCAGTGATTTCCAGAAACATTTGAGGGTCTGGGTGTTGGCTCTCGATTGGCGTTCATGCGACTACCACCCAAGTATAACTTTGTCCCTTTCTGCGCAGCCCTTTTATATGCCATCACAACACCAGTGGGCATCGCAGTGGGTCTTGGGATCCGCAACACCTATAATCCGGGTAGCACGACTGCGTCTATTGTCAGTGGTGTCATGGATTCTTTGAGCGCGGGGATATTGCTGTACACTGGCTTGGTAGAGGTAAAAACATTTGTCCTTTTTTCCTCCAGACCCTCGTCTAATTTTTCGCCACAGTTAATGGCACACGAGTTCATATTTAACAAGGACATGAACAAGGCATCTATCGGGAAGCTTGCATATGCATTATGCTGCATGCTATTTGGCACTGGTATCATGTCATTGCTCGGACGCTGGGCGTAGACTTCGCACGAAGTGATCTGTGAGGCTTGCCCCGTTGCGTATAGACTATCCAGGCTGACTACTTTGTTGGGGCAGTGTATAACATGTGCCGCGCTTCAGAGGAGTTTGCTCTTCGCTGCCCAAGTAGGTGTGTGGCAAAAAAAATGTCATGTAAAGTATAACGCATGCATGTATGCTTATATATGGACATCCATAATATTCATTTTGCGATCCTTCAAATGATTCACTGCGTTATTCATGTTACATGCATCCTATGTTAAACCTCGTCCGAGTCAGCCTTCTGGATCAGGCCCGGCGATGTCATTGCCATCAGTTTTTTCGTGATGTAGCCGATGCAAGGCACGTTTGTGCTTCAGCCTTCCAAGTGCTCGTTTTGTTAGACCGGTTGGATTAGATGTGCCTTCTTCAGCGAACTCATCTACGACCAATTCATGAGTTGACATGATTTGTTCAGATGCCCGGCTCCCCTGTTCCCCGTCAATACTTTTTGGTAGGGATGACAGGTCAGCATAAAGGTCAAGAGCCTTCAAATCATCCGTCGATGCTGTTTAGGCAATCATCACTCAACTTCACCTTTCAATTGCGAGGGGCACGAACCAGGAATGCAGCATATAGTGTCAAGCATATCAAGCACCTCTGAGTTGCCAGCATCAACAAACCCCTGACGAATATCAGAGAGGTCACGATAGCCGTCAAGTGCAGAGCACACCTGGTCGTTGGCCCACCGAATGGCTTCGACTAATCTACGAGAATGCTCATCAGAAGCATCGGTCTCCTCCTGGAAGTCGGCGTCAAGCAGGACCCAGATTAGCCCGTCTTCACATAACGTAAAGTCAATCACAGGCTGTCCGAAATCGCGATGGCGGACGATAGGCTCGTCATCAGTTTCTGCCAAGACAAATTCGAAAATCGCCGTCGCCCTGTGGATAGCGCGTTCCTTGTCAACAAATTCCTCGTCGTAGCCGTCCAGACATACCCAACGACGCTAAACACAACATGAATTTCGTTCCCGGATAAGAATGAGCCAATCCGGTGAACAGCGAAAACGGCCCCCTTTCGTGTTGTAACCTTGATGAAAGGCGCAACAGTATGAAATACAGGGACGTTCCGCAGTAATCGCCCCGTCATCCAATCCCACACTTTAAGCTCGTGATCACCTCCTCCTGAAATCAAGCAATCTGGAGATGCCACAGGGATATGGATAGCAGAAACGTATCTAGTATGCGGGGAATATCAGGTCGTTCACGTACAAAAGGTTGCGACTCCTTACTTGGTGTGACCTAGGCAATAAGCTTGGATGACGTAGCCCTCGGGATACCAGCTGACTCGGATGTGCTCATCCCGATCGGCCGTAATGATGAATCTCTCGTCTGGTGTGAGCAAACAGCTCGTCAAAAGAGATGCGTGTCCGAGGATGAGCTCTCCGCCGGTGGACGGGTTTTCATTGGATGCGAACCCGGGGTTGCTGGCAGGGATAGTCCACCTAAACACATCACCGAATTTGTCGGAGACAAGAATGTCTGCATTCCTAGTGAATTCGATGGACGTGGGTTTTTTTGCGAGTTCTCTGTGTTGTTCGTTCAAGGAAACAACCAAGCGGTTCAACTGAATGAGCTTACTGGGAGCTCAACAAAATCAACGGTTCGAGATCCCATATGCTAAGTTGTTTATCGTTTCCGGTGGTAGCGAGATATCTTCCGTCCTTACTCACACCAGAACAACGGATGGGTCCGTTCATGAGCGCGATCTCGTCCTCCCAAGGGGTATTTCTTGTCGAATAGAGTATACATCTATTTCTTCGTTCATTGAGTTTCAATCTGCAGAATTAGTATGAGCACTTACTGTGTATCTAGCACCTGGATATGGGACCCTGACAGAACTACAATGCGACTGGAGTAATTGAACAATTTTGTGTGAGGATACCGAGGCATTGCTGTCAATTCCAACAAATCGTCCAAAATGATTCTCACACACACATCCGGAATTCCAACACTCAGCGGAATATGCTTGTTGTAGTTCCCACAACTTACCCGGTGCTGCTTGTCATGGCCGTATTATGTTGTAGCTCTGAGTCCCCAATCGAAGTCAATCAGCTGTGATTCGCACCGCTAGCAACTCGACTTGGAACACAAAGTAAAGTGAAAGGAGCAGACAAGTCTCCCTCGACATATCCGGGATGCAATGAGGCCCGGATACCCTCGCAACGCCAGAACCAGGGATTGCATCAACCATCATGCATGTTAAAAGGAGGTAAAAAGTACTACATCAATTTACCCAAAGAATAATAAGCCAGCGATTTCTCTCCTGGTTGGTGAGGTACTAGAGCAATCACCTCATCACTCACAACTACCCAACATAATTCCGTTGTAAGGACCGTCGTGGTTCGCCTCGACACTCTTAGAGATCCTGGATACTTCACCATCAGAACATTGTGGGCTCCTGTTTTCCTGTCCTGTTTTTGTTTGAGTGGCTCATTTATAACTCAGCATCAAGGGGTTCCTTACCAGCACAAGCTGCCCATTTTCCTGAGTCTTCGATGTGCACCTCGCCAGAAGGATGCATGTAGCCAAACCTCCGTGGAGGGACGACCGGCATGGGATCTTTCTGGTTGGTGATATGCGTGAGGGGGACGTTGACATCAACATAGTCTGCAAAGTTTTGGTTGCCAACACGCGGAAGACCATAAACGATGGTTTTGAACGTTGTCGACGATGGAAGGTGGTTGTGAAGGTAAACTGATTCAAGGGTCGCGAGCGCAGCTCCTATAGACATTGGCCCACAACGCGATAAGACAAGGAAGTTGGTTTAGAATATCTGATTAACGCGACTCACCGAAGGAGTGGCCAACCAACGTCACGGTCTGGGTTCTATATTTGGACATGGTCGACCGGACGGCACTGAGGATTTCTGATGCTGTTCTGTTGTGACAGGGAATCGGATCTCGTGCACAGAATAGATTATGTATACGAACTTGGCGTGTTCATCCCGGAAACCCTCGTACACCTGAACACCATCAGGAACATTGGGGAAGAGTGACCGATCTAGGGAGCCCTTGGTCGGATGAGTATCTGTGAGGAATGCTTTGCTGGCAAGGAAATAATCATCAGTTGAGCGATTAACAACCACGCAGATGCGACAGACATTTGAGATACATTGGTTCCTTGGTGTGAACTGACGACTGATTTGAGACTTGGGGAATAGCCAACAAACCCTGTTAGATGACGATTCACCCTCAGCCAGATAATCCAAGTCTAGTTGGGATCCTACAATATGGGACTCCATCTCCATCCCCGCCGTTCGCCATTACTTCAAAGTCCGGGAGGCTGGAACAGGCTGTACAATAGAAGGCGTCAGGCCCGAGACAAAGGTACATAAAAGATGTGTTTACCGTGTCCGCACTTCCACGGGTTAACTTGCCTGCCACAATATGCAGCCTTCGCAAAGTAAGTGTAGGGATTGTAACTGTTGATTTGATTAGACGTTAATGGAGTGATTCCAGTCTGCATCCGGAACAGGGTAGGGGATGCCTGCACAGCAGCACTACCAAATAGAAAGAGAGCGGTGACGAAGGTAGAGACCATGGAAGCTGCCAGCAGCGCTAGGAAGAAGATGAAGTGGGTCCAAAAAGCCGAGTTATTCAGTTTGGCATGACCTCCATTTTATAGTTTCTTGTCACGAAATTTATTGCAAGAGATCTTGCCAATCACGTTTTTCGGGCTGGCGAAACCTGTCGTTGAAACGTTGACCCATGGAACAATTAGTTTCATGAGTCTTCAACACAACAAACCCGGGTGTAAACTGACCGCTCTTGCATGATACGTCTCAATGGTGGCTGTGGAACTTGATTCAAGTTACAGAAGTTGACCTGTATGCGAACGTGACGGGCGGAACCTTGGGCCGAACTACATCATGCTGCTAATGCACATGATCATATGTAGGTCTCGTCGATCCGTGTGACAAAACGCAGTAGAATCTGTTGAGTATTCAATATTCCACCCACCCTCGTGGTGCTATCATGCCGTTGCACTTACCTGGCCCTCATCTACGTCGTCGTGATGTGGTAGTCGGCATGCTGTTGCTCTGTCCCTGCCCTCGTCATCATCACTATTGTGGTGCAGTCATGGCGAGCACGCCGCCACCTTCATCATCGCTGTGGTGGTCACACTATGTGCACCACTTTGCCCCCTCGCCATCCTCGTCGCATGAGCTGTTGCAGTTGTGCCCCACATGGCGCTGGCGGTGGGCATGCAGTTGCGCTGCCCTGTCGCTCTCGTCGTCGACTTGGTAACCGTAGTACACCCGCCATTGCGCCGTCTCGTCGCTGTTGAGTTGCTTGTGGTGCACACGTCGTTGCACCACCGATCTCATCGTGTGGGTGGTGTGCACGCTGTTGCGCCCGTTGACGACAAGAGCACTTGATAAAAATTCTGAAGCAATCTGTGATCACGCGTGGTTTTGTTAACGTTAGTGTTCTCACGAGTTCTTTTCCTCAGCTACTTGTCCATTTGTATGTGCCGCTCTGCCAATCTGACTCAACTAGCAAAGCAAAGCTAACCCCACCACCACCAGACGACGACAGGGACAATGGCAGTGCAATGGCGTGCCGATCACCAATACAATGACAATGGGTACTATTACCGTACAATGACGAAGCAGGTAGCCCAATAACCCCCAAACCACGACGAGGGCAAGAGGGCGTAAGGGTACGCCCACATACCACCACCGTCATATGACGACGAGGCGAAGGCCCTGCAACGGCGCACCACCACTACGCGAGGACGACGATGGCGATGGGCTCATGCCACCACCGCCATACGACGACGATGCGGGAGAGGGCTGCGCAACGGCGCACCACCACGCGACCACGACGACAGTGCCAGTACGGCGATGGTGGCGCATGCCACCGCAACGTCGACGATGAAGGCAGGCGACGGCCGCGCAATGGCGCAGCGACGGCGTGCTCATCACCACCACCTCAAGGACGATGAAGTGCGCCACGGCACGCGCGCTAGTACAACGGCCTCCCCACCACAGCTGTCACGCGACGAGACAGGCGAGGGCCGTACAATGGCGTGCCACTACCATGCCACGATGACGCCAGGTGACGAGGGCACGAGTGGCGCAATAACGTGCCCACTAATCCGCGATGGCGGTGATGGAAAATGGGGTGCGACGGTATGTCACCGCCGCTAGGTAATGGGGAGAACAGGGTTGAGGTACAGCTGGAACTGTACGCCTACTACCAGCCCATGTACACCTTCACCACTGGATGACAACGAAGAGGGCATTAGGTTCGATACTGAGAGGGATTAGGCAACTCTTGCAGGTGCTGGCGTGACAGGGTGGTAGGTGGTAGCAATGTAGCACCACAACGTTGAATTCTACAGCTGTCTACCAACTGAATTGTGGCAAAGGGCCGTCGAGTGGTCCAGAGGATGGGAGGAAGGTACTGCAGGTTAAGCAGTCTTCACATCCTGAAGTATACCGGCAATGGTGCATTTTCTTGTAGCTTTGAAATCCTGGAGAATTTCTTGTCAATAACGTGTATTTGTGACATGTCATCTAAATATTTTCAAAGGGTCTGATTTTTTCCTATTTCCACTAGTTGCTTTACCCCTACCTCTGCCACCCCTGCCGCGACGTGCACTGGACGGTTTCCTGAAGGGTACAAAGCCGGCCTTCGACGAATTCGATGTGGTAAGATCTTCTTCCTGAGTCCCAGTGACTGAGCCCATACGAGGTAGGAGATATTTTGGTACATGCTTCATATGTGTCTGGATCCTCATGGGATGCAACGGCTTGTCGTGCCGAAGGTACTCGAGATCTAGTGGGTTGTCTTCGAAGTGCGCCTGCGCCTCGTGAACGATGTAGAGACACAGGACAAACGCTTGCACGTACCTTGAGCTTCTCAGAGTTCAGAATCTCTGTCTTTAACTCCTTTATTCGCGCCTCCTTGATAGCACTCCGGGTAACAGAGCGCAGGGCATCCTCCATCCTATATCTAAAGGCCTCGACTTGTTGCATATCAAACTTGTATTCCTTGATTGGATTTCCTCTAGCAGCTTGCTCTTTCTCGATCTTTGCAAGTACTATCTTGTCGCTTTTAGAGCTCTCGACGCAACCTACAACCTTGCTCTTCCCCCATTCTTCCGTGGGTACCACAAAGGAGAGCGACATCCCCGTACGACCCGCGCGAGCTGTTCGTCCCACACGGTGTGTATATGATCTCAGCGATGTTGGAAGATCAAAGTTCACTACGCAAGCGACATCCACAAAATCAATACCGCGAGTAACGCCATATTCTTTGTCCGATGCTTTCTTTTTCTTGCGTTTGTGGGACTTGGAAGATCTCGTCTGTGGTGATAAAGATCGTTGCCGTTTTTTAGACGTCTTTGGTACCGACGAATTCGAAACCAGAGTCGAATAGCCTGGTCTCTCTGTCATGGTTAAGTGGAGATGTCTAAAGGTAAACGAGGTTGACAACAAACCATCATCCTCAAGAGCAGAAAGGCTGCCTTGCGGTTCTTCATCCTCTTGTTCGTCATCGTTGTCCTCCTCGGCTTTTCCGCTGCTCTCGTCTGTAGCGATGATATAGTCATAAACGCCCCTGTTAAACTCCTGGACAGTATGATACCTTCCAGAAAGATGAGTGGAAATACAAGGCGTCTAGAGTGTACTCACCGAGAGTTCAACGGAAGTTCCGAGTTTAAAACGCAGCTCTTGATCGAGAATTGCTCCAGGAAGAGTTTCAGACGGTAACAACGGTCTACGTCGTTTACAAAGAGTATGCATTTCCCTTTGATAAGGTGGAGTTTGAGGATTACATAGGTGAGGAGAAACTTGTCAGCCTCAGGGCATCTTTAGCTGCAGAATAAGTGATGATGATTAGTGAGAAAGATGCTCGACATACCTTACAAAATATTGAGTCAAAAGAAGCTCATCTTCATTACTATCCTCTAATTTCAAGATCGCCTGAGAGGGTAATGAATGAAACACTAGAAATTGAAAAGAAGAGGAACTCACAGGATTACGTAGAGTCAGACCCTTCAAGGTCTCTACGTCATCCGTCATGGTAGCACTCATCAAGAAAGATTGGTAGATGGTGGGCAAATAGCTCCCTCCGATTATCAACCGGACGTCTTCGTCATGGCCATACGATAGTATGAGATCGGCTTCATCAATTACCAGGGACTCGAGCGAGGACAAGACAAGTGTCTGTTGATAGATGTAACGCGAACTACAAGGGGGTATTTGACTTACCTTTGATTGAAGGAGTCCCAGTACACGAGATGGAGTCGCGATAACGATATCGGGCTTGTCTGCTAATATGGCACTATGGGAATGTATGAGAAAACGATGACTCCGCAGAATGATTGATCACACCGTTGTATATGAGACGCAGCACCGCTCGCAACATTTGATATTGCAACACCTTTGTCACAATATGCCAAGAGGCTCCGTAAACAAGAATGAACTTGTTCAGAGAGCTCTCTTGTGGGGACTAGTATAAGGGCCCGAGTGACTCGGTATAGTGGATCTACAGTCGCTAAGGTCTGAGGATGAACCAATCTCCGTTAATCACAAAAACTAGGAACATGTATACTTTGGACGTACAGCTTTCGCAGTCAATATTTTTTGCAAGACCGGAATACAGTATGCCACCGTCTTCCCACTCCCAGTACGCGCCCTTGCAAGTATGTCGCGGTTTTCGAGTGCAATCGGGATGGCTTTCGTCTGGACCAAGGTGGGTCTGGCAAAACCCATGTCCGCAAGGGCCCGCAGAATACGTGAATCGAGGAGATGAGAGAACGCGGAAAAGGACGAGCTTTCATCGATCAAGGGAGCATCTACCATTATTACGGATGACCCGATAATTTCAAGTCGAGTTGGCTGTTGGCAAGTACATTTGTATTTGGAAGTGTTTTCCCGCGCATCTACTACCTTAACCATGACGGCGTCGCCTACGATCAAGACTCATGAAGTGGATGAATCGGCCAGTTTGAGCGAGTTTTGTGGGATGTGCGTCCCATCTGTCTGCGCCTCTTGAGCAGATACTCAGACCTGGACGACTCTCAAAGTTGTCGCAGACAAGTATCCAGGTATACGTGCCCATCCTGCAATCTCTCTTACTGTAGCTTAAGTTGTTTTCGTTCAGAGGTATGTGTTCTAATTTACGTGATGTTCCCCCCTAACGACAGTGAAATTCTAGTCACACTCACAGTGCTCCGAAACCTTTTATCATAAGGAGATTGAGACAGGCATCAAATCGAGCTCCTCGAGGTCAGAAGAAGACAGAAATAAAATGCTTGAGTTGCTCAAGCGGATACAAGAGGAGAGTGAGGCAGACGAGGCAGCTCTGCTCCAACCCTGCGACGACGAAAGTGAGGAAGAGAGCCTTGTAGATCGTTTTTCCGGAATAGATATATGTAAGCCATCGCCTCGTATTCCGTTCAAAGGCGTTCATTATCTTTAGCTCGTACATCAACAGACGATTTGCTTCAGTTATTGAACGAAAAGGAGAAGGACAAGTTCTTCTCTGCGCTCAAGGACCCGTCGAGCGTGCTGGTGAAACAGCTTCTTGGAAGCACGGAATTTGAAAAGACAAGACAGCTACCGTGGTGGGAAGCACCTAGCGATGAGAGTAGACCACTCCCTCCCCTCCCCCTCCCGTACGGTGCAAAGCCTGATCTGATGGTGATTCCGGCCAGTCTAACCAACCAAGCATCTCGCGGTACGTCACTCTTGTATAATATATGCGTTGTTCTGTATGTGTTCCATGTCTTTCAATTCGTGGACTGACATGAGACGGACGGAGTACAGTCTTGCGTATACCTACGTCACCCGACATCTATCTATGTCTCCGTTGAGTTCGGCAACAAATGATCCTCTAGATCAACATCAGGCGCGCGAGATATTATTGCATTCTGTTCCGTTCCTCAAGGACCGCAAGTCGAGGGTGCTGCACTTGTCCTTGGCTGACGCAGTAATCTCATTCTGGTCTCAACTTGACTCGGTAAGTTCACGGTTGTGTGATATCCTACTGAAGTTTGTTGATGCAAAATAGCGATTCTTCGATAAGAAAACTATCCTTGCTCTGCTGGAGGACGTCGCAGTACTTGTGCGACCTCGGAAGATTGTTGCTGCAGGACATTCTTCACTGAAAGAAAATGAGAAAGCAGTGACTTTAACAATGAATCATCCTTCCTCTACGACGTTCATGGCGATATCCGACATGAGCTCGCTCTTCAGCGCTTCCACCGATCCCTCCGTTGTCGCTCGTCGAAACAATCACGTTATGATGAAGCTAACCTTTTATGCCGCACATGTCCTATCAACTCCTTCATCTCATTTACATGCTCTTGCGGATGAAGTTGAACTGTTCTCCAAAAACCTGCGTAGCGAAGCAAACTAACTTTACGGGACGAAGGTGCGTATTCGAAGTAGTCGATAATGAGTGACCCACTGATCCTACACCAGCCATAGTCCATAGTCCAAAATCGTGAACATGAAGCGAATCTAAATGCCAAATCATTCGCGCGTTTCCTTGCGCGCTCCGAACACCTCCCCCTTATCGAATTCCACATTCGAATTGCATTGTTCTACAGCACTTCGAAATTGTGGGCCCTCCGTCGCCCCAACATGCCATTCGACGGTTCCGTTTTTGGGCCGAAGTGCCTATTCACTCCACACTGTGGGAAGAAAATACACTTCTTGCAATCGGCAAGAGTATGGTTAAGTACTGGCAATGTCACTGTAGATCATTCAAAAGCACTCTGATTCAATGACAATTTTTGTCAGTGATGTGCATTGCCCATGTTTTCTACTGTAATTATTGACATGGAAAAATTTGGCTGAAAAAATACACACACCCAGGATTGAACCCTTGACCCACACTCGCATAACAATATTCAGACAGGTAAGTATACTTGGACTTAAAAACATTTCTGTTGAAAGCTGGTAGATGCGAGTTACTGATAGATTAGGCGATAAGAATGATGAGAGAGAGAGCAAGAGAATCGATCTATTCCCCTAACATCTGCTCGAGCTTATATACTTTTCTACTCTATTGATT
>JBBPUD010000653.1:0-12720 GCA_038094475.1 Phylloporus aff. rhodophaeus
GATCACGTTCAGTTTCAACGTTGCTGTTGCAAACGGGTCAGTCAGGCTCTGGGCGGAGAAAGGATCGAGCGGAAAGTATGCGTTGTGGGCGCAAGGGTCGGGCTGGGTGACTATCTACGGGAACTGGAGCTTTGGCCCGTCGAAGCTGATTGATCTTCCGTGAGTCTCTGTACGATTGAAAAGGGTTGTGAGGGCTAATCTCGATTACAGGTTCTGAGGAACGACGAGATCTGGCTACCAAAGTCTGTTTGTGTTTTCTTGTTGTACGAATAGTACAGTGATGTGTGAGATGCAAGTATCAGTGTTGTAGTGATTGTTGATTGAATAGTATGGGTCTTGAAGCGTAGTCTGAGCCGCCGGGTTTAATCTGCAACTATGACATGCTCGGACTAATATCACAAGGTCATCATCCAATAGCGTCCAGCCATCACATTGCTTCATGATTTTCCCAACGGAGCGTTTATACAGGCACAGTGCGCACCCCAAGTTCACAAAAGACTCTAGTCCTCTTCCATTCTGTCCTCTGGTTCGCTTCCCCCTTGCCTTTCCCTCCTAGCCTGCTCTGTAATTGCCCTCAAAAATGCGCTAATACCAGCCCCAGCACTTTCTGGTAACCCAAGGCCCCTAACAAAACTCCCCAACGCACCAGTTCTGAGGGCTCTATCGAGCTGTGCAATGGATGCGCGAAATGGCGGTGAATTGATGGTACGTTGGAGGCTTTCAGTGAGTTGAGCCGTCTGTTGAGGTGTTAATGGGGCATCGCCAGTGGGTAACAGGTCCGGCGGGAGATGAGGGAAAAGGGACGATAAAATTTCAGGGTGCGACGTGAGGAGCGGAAGGAGGTTTGTCGGTGTCAAGATGTCTGTCAGGGAGAGCTCGTCGTCTGGTATTGTGAGCGCAAGAGGTAGGATTGAGAAACGAAACTACAGACCTGGATTGGGGCCCGTGTTGGTACCGCCCATGGAGGTGACGAGTGCTTGGAAACGCGCCAGTTGCTCTGGTGTCAGCCCCGCAGGGAGAGACCCACCAGATCTACAAAGGAAGCCAGATTAGAGAGCAAAACAAGAATAGTCAGAAGCAAGACACACGGTGCAGATGGTTGAGAGGTAGATGCGCCTGAGCCCGACGCTTGGGGCTCTCCCGTTCTCGAGTCCCAAACGGGAATGATGTTTGGATCAGCGAGTAACCTGTTCAAATTGTGTACGAATTCGTCGTCTCGCCGAGACGATGCATCCTGATATGTATAAACGGGTTAGTGATCCAGATCACGCGCGTGGCTTCCAAGCAGCGTCACCTGCATCCAGAACTAGTTCCTCGTTAGATGTAAGAGAGGTCAGGTCTAATGTAGCTCACAAAGTGTTTCTGGTTTGAACTCTCAAATCGGAGGACATACGTTCTTCCACCAGGAGCACGTTCAACCTTTTCAAATGTCGCGTCCCCAGGAAAAAGGATCAGATCCTCGCCAAGATTTCCAGTGGCACGATTTTTCCACGTGAAGCGCAGAAGCCCATCCTCGCTGTTAGAAAGCACGATCGCGCCTTTGGTTGGGTTAGCATCAATAAAGTTAGTCCCATCGCGTCTAAGTGATCGTCCGGCCTTGAAGGCAAGCAGAGTTTGGTTGTCTGTAAGGGCGACGGACATATTTCGTCGGTGGTGGTGAGCAGGACGAGGGTCGGAGTTTTAAAGTGACATTGCTTCAAAACTACAGCAAAAATGACTACAAAGCAGAACCCTGGAAGAGGACAAAGAAAACATATCGGTAGGTTCATAGACTTTGGTTTGAACTCGGACTGATTTCAATTCGAGAGGCTTGTCCAACGACCGATCACGTGAGACTCATAAAAATAACATGTTGCAAAGTATCCATGTTTTGTTTTACTACATACATGCACCGAGCTCTCTTCATCGAAGATATTCTGTGTGCCATCTTTGGCTATTGCTATTCGAAATCTCATGGTCTTAAACCCCAGTACGGTGCAGACCTCGTCGCATTGGCTGCGACATGCAGGATATTCAAAGAACCAGCACTCGATATCCTATGGGCAGAACTGAGCGATGTAACTGCTCTCATGCGCTGCCTTCCTGGAATATGCCATCTAGCAGGCTCAGGTTCTGGTCACACTGTGAGGCATTTCTCCTATTCAAGAGTGGTACCTAATTGGGAATAGATGTATGCGCTCAAAAGACGACCAAAGACGACCGAACGGAATACTGTTAGAGGATACACACGCCGTATTCGCACTCTGAACATAATATTCCCTGGTGCTCGTTGCCTTGATCCACGCTCTCTCGCACGTCTTTTTCCGCCTTCTATGGCGGATGCCTTCCCCAATGTTTGGCGAATGGACTTCAGTGTCACAGATCAAACCCTCCCTTTGATTTATCACGTTGCTACGCCGAGGTTGAGATGGCTCCGTCTTCATATCTTCGTGTCAAATATCTCATCCGCTTGCGAGCGTTTCGCCTCCTCTCTTGGGTCCAGTTGTCCAGACATGGAATCGATAGAGGTTTTCCCCTCCTGTGCACGATCTTCGACCAGATTCGACCAAATCATGACCCATCAAATCCGACTCTGGACGCACCTTCAATCTATGGACTGTCGCCAAGTTAACTTGGACCTTGATACACTCATCCACCTTTCCCATTTGTCCGGCTTGACTACACTTTCATTCAGGCTAAGCCACGCATTAATGGATCAGATCACATCCTCAAGCCACACGATTGCCTTTTCCGCTCTGAGATGCCTTCGGATAACATTCGATTCGATGGTCATCACCCCCAACTTGTTCGCAAACCTGCTCTTCCCCGCTGTGACACGCGTATCTATCCATTTTGAAACCTGGCCTCGTGGATGCATCAAGTCCTTCTCAGCGACGCTTGCAAGAGCCTGTAGCTGGAAACTAGGCATGTCCATGTCAGTAACACACACACTATCGCCCGCCGTGGAACACACAGAACATGTCCTGCTGACACCCGAGGACATCCGTCCACTGATGGCCCTCAACCTCAAGGATATACACATCAACCTTGATCTGATCGTACGTCTTGGGAATAGCGATTTACTGGCGCTCGTGTCCTGTCACCAGCTCTCGTCTCTCGTCATCAACAACACATTCGGATGGCGATCGCCCGGAATCACGCCTGCTTGCTTGACAAGGCTCGTCAAGCACTGTTCGCGCCTAACAAGCGTGTGCGTCGCCTTGGACACCCGGGGTTTCACCGGTCCTTTGGATATACTGACGAGCGACGACTTTCCGGCGACGCGTCCCTATTTCGCTTTGGACGTGACCGACTCTGTGCTCGAGCAAGAGTCTGTCCCTGCCCTGGCGGCTTTCTTTGCGAGTAACTTCCCAATGATGCATTATGAGGAAATATTCATCTTGGGATACTGGCAAACCCGCGAGATGCGTCGTTGGAACTGGGATTGGAGGATCTACATGGATAGGTGGAAGGAGGTCCGTAGACTGGGCGAAACAATGTCATCGACGGGACTTGGACCATCGGAAGCGTCGGAGAGGGTATGGAAGTTTTTGACGTCTGGTCGTCCTCACGTCACCTCAGTCATCTAGTCTTGAATTGGTATCATCTTGCTCATGCTTCGCCGGATATACAGTCGGGATTGTTACCCACCCCCTTCATTTGCAGTAGTTCCTAGCGGACATGTACTCATACATCAAGTTACGGAGTCGAGCAATACGACCGGTCTGTTTTCCGCTGGGACGTCACACATGTGTACATATTTCAACACTCGAAACCGATACCCCATTGTACAAATCGAACAAGAAAACGATTCAACGTACACAGCACTACAAGTTCATCCCGATCAATACAGCGTGAGAGACATCCGACCAAATATCTTCTGAAGCATAGCCAACGCCATCCGCTCCTCGTTCTGCTTCTCGTACGCGTACGCGTACTTTCGTGACCGTCCAAAGTCAATCAGTCGGAAGCTTAGCTCGGGGAAGGCACGCCGCTGCAACGGGAACTCGGTCGGTCGCCCAGCTTGCACGACAAAGTTGCGCGGAAAGACAGACTCGTGGAGCCACCCTGCGCGTTGGAAACGCAGCAGCATGCTCGCGCACTCTTCCTGGTCTTCGCTCGAGAGCTCCTCTGGGTCAATGGGCTTGCCGCAGTGTTCGAGTAGGAGAATCGGAGAGAGATAGGACATGTCCTTGCCCCCCTCCAGCGGTTTGTAGTAGCCGTAAAATTGGGGTATGATAGCGTGGACGGGAACCACACCGCGTAGTTGGGGAATGATGGTGTATCCGTTGTAATGACGGAAAAAGTGCTCGGGAAACTGTTGATAGTTGACTGCCTCCCTGGCGAGATGGAGATCATGCTCGAGAGACAGTTTCGCGATGACGGTGAACCTGGCAGTGCGCGGGGCAGGACCATCTCCAAAACGAATACGATGAGTACAATTCTTTTGGTCGTCATATGAGAACGGTGGGTCGATGCGAATCGTGGCAACAGTGGATCCAACCGTTTCCATCGACTCTTCCTCACCCAAAACATTCGCAAAGTCGACGGTCGCTGAGTTCTGTTCCCTCTTTTCCATAAACACGTCCCAAATCTTCTTATCGTCAAGCAAGGTTAAGATTTGAAATGGGGGTGCGTTGGGTGGGACAATGCATATGATCTCCCTTTCAATGATCTCCCCATTCTGTTCAAGGTTAACCGGATCACTGACTGCTGCAAGTTCTTCTTGGCTTGGCTCGCGTCCTGTATAGCCTTTCGGTCCCGCTGTCAGCATCTTTTGCCATCGCCCCGTATCCTTTAGCCTCTGTACTTCCTTGTCTACGCTCTCCTTGAAACACTGCCGACAAATAGTCGGTCTCACAAACAGGTCACGAGGTAGCTCCAGTTCGCCCTTGTATACAATAGAATGGTGTCCCTCTCCGACTCTGGCGATGGGGGAGATGTACAGGTGGGCTTCCTCGACTCTCGTCAGACGTCGGGGATAAGGTGGGAGCGGGACCTCGACCATAGGTTCATAGTTCTTGACCTGTTCGTTCGTTCGTTCGTATTTCAGGATAATCAGCGTGCGAGCCTTGAATTCCTCCACTTCTTTGGCCTTTTTTCTCGCTTCTGCGGATTCCTCGCACACAGACGCGGTAAGTGAGAGGTTGTATGTTCGTACGATGTCAGGTCTGGAATTCCACTTCTTATTGTCGAACCATTGGTCGCGAGCAGAGAGCAAGTTGAAAGGATCATGAACGTGCAACGTTTGTGGTAAGAGGTATGAAGGGATGCGATCCTGGAGAAGGATAGGAAGGGCAGATTTTGAAAAAGGAGGAAATGGCCATGGTTTGGGGTAGTGGCTCGGGTGGAAAGGCGACGTGACTGGTATGATTGGTGGAGGTGAAATAGAAGCCTGGTCAACGGCATCTTTCTCGTCTTGCTTGCTTTTTACGCCTTCCACGCCTTCCTCATCTTTCCTGTCTTCTTCCTCTTCCCCACCAGCTGGCTCGCCAAGGTTCACCACCGAACCACCCCAACTAGAAGCAACCCGTACACCCAACTCATTGGACAGGATCAACTCTTCAGTGTCTGCAGCGCCCTCGTCCCTCGGCTCGCCTTCGGACTTTGCCCACTCGATTTCCGGCGCTGCGGCATCTAACTCGCCCAATGCTCGCATCTCTTCCAGCAACGCGCTTCCAGTCATGTACGACACAATAATGTTACAGGGGGGCGCCCTGAAAACGGTGAAGAGATCATACAGTGTAGCGCCCCAGGGGTAGCCATCGGGTGACATCTTGCCCTTGGGGCCATCTCTTAGTGTGATGGGCTGTCCATTCGGACGGCGCGGCCAATGTCGGAATATGTGGCGTTTTCTGAGTGGGCTACCATGCGACACTGGGACGGTGTGGAGAATATTCTCGTCAGGATCACGACCCCAGCCCGGACGTCGCGGGGGAATCCGACAGATGTAAGTGGGCTCGGATGTGATGGGAAGCGATGTGCTAAAAGAAAACGTTGGAGTATACACGTCTGTGGAGGGTAGTTGGCACCTACTTGTCACCCTTATCAATGAAGGCCTCCAGGTCGTCCAGGTCTTGGTCCTCGGCCTTTTCCCTGCCCTTTCCCTTGGGATCCGTTCAACTTGTACGTTCCTGCTCCGGGGACCTGTCAGGTGTGAGGATGAAGAGTGTTAATGTTTCAATGTCACGTACAGATCAGCACCATCAGGCGACGTGTTCATGCCTCTGTTGTCCGCGTTGATGGCTTCTTTTCCATCTTTCCCGTTAGAATCTGCTTCCCTTGTGATTGGCGCGGGTGCAATACCATCGCTACGTACGCCCATGAGCACAAGTTTGAAAAAGACTTGTTACTCCAAACACACCCAGAATCGCCCGATCTATCCAATAAACATTAGCCAGATATCGTGAAGACCAGAAATAGACGACGCACACGTCCATCACATCTTGATCGTGTATCGCGATATCGTCCTCGTTGTGCGCACGCTGTGGTGGCGACGAGGGCTTTGCGTTTGTCTCATTGTCCCCAATTGCCCTCTTGTACCGCTGCGAATTCAGAAATCCGCGTTTCATGGGCTGATTGAGATTGATGGTCAAGATGGGGCCAAGCGCAGGGATCCTCTTTTATAGCCACAAAGCAGGACAAAGTACGGTGTCAGCCGAGACGAGATTACGTCCAAATTCAGATGTGGGTGCCTCATCGGAAGGAAACCAACGTTTCTCGAGGGGATACGAGGACTTCCAGTACTTTCAACTTTGGGGGTAGCATACTGCATGCGCTTCTACACCTGCGCTCACGACGCCCTTGACTGACAGAACCCAACGCCAGTTTTTTGGGACGGATCTAGGAATGGGGTATAGGTGGGATCATCATGGAAGGTGGTAGCGGGACATTTGGCGTATGGGTACCGAGGCGGTTGTGACTTGTAAGTAAACGTACAAGTGGTTGAAGACGGTAGGAGGGCGAGACGACAAGTAAGTCTTCTATAGCATCGTTCCGAACAGCGAGCGGGCACGTCTCGGCGATGAGGACGACGATGAGGACGATGTTGTGAGGAGCCTCGACGACAAGAAGATCATCGTCACCCATTTTGGAAAGAAAACCAAAAGTTGACTCGCGGGAGTTGCCGGAGAAGGACCCCAGAGGTAGCCCTAATGCTGAAGTCGGCGGTATCCCTAGTACTAGCATGGTTGTCCCGACACGGAACTGATAGATTCTCCTCTCTAGCGCACCAACGATTTCGACTAGGTTCGACCAATTCATGACTCTGAACGCACCTTCAAACGATGGATTGTAGCTCGGACATGGACACCTTTCCCGCACGCCGGGTTTGACTGCAGTTTCATTCAGGCTGAGCTTCGCGTTAATAGATTGGATCTAAGCGTTCCAAGATGCCTCCGGATACTAACGTTTGATTCAATAGTCACCACGTCCAACTCGTTCAGCCCGCCATATCTATCTGCTCTGAAGGCAGGCTTCGTGGATGCATCTGGTTCTTCTCCACGATGCTTGCAAGGGCCTGTAGCTGATGATTGCCTCCTTAGCGAGGGCTAGGATAGCGCAAAAATCCTTACACCCGATGACGGGAAACTGGCTTAAAAGTTAGGACTGCAAGCACTTGCTATTCGACGATCACCACAACTCGGATACTTTCGTCATACACGCCACTGTACTATTCATACACAAGCACACGCAAACAGACTTTAGAGATGGAACGCATGGTTTTTCAGAACCTGTAGTCGAGATTAGCTTTTACAATGCTTCATAATGCCGTATGGAGGCTCACGGCAAAGGAAGAATCTCAGTGGGACCAAAGCTCCAGTTGCCAACAAAAATGACCCAGCCAGAGCCTTGGGCATAGATCGGATGATTTCCGTCTGATTCCGATTGGACGGTGAGCGTGATATCACCCTTTGCAAAGTAAACATTGAAACTGAACGTGACCCCATCGTACAAACTGCCGGAGGCCTGTGCGAGTTCGACTCGGCCAAAGTAGGGAATAAGAGCGTACAACGTGCCCGCGGCCGAAAACGTCGTAGGGTCAATAGACAGAACGAGCTACAAAGATGGTTTGAATAGACTCCACGAACCGACTTGATAACGGATGTTGCTTACCTCGAAGATAGGAGGGATGGGGATGATAACCTCATACCCAAGGGAGACATCCGGATAGTATGTCACAACAGCAATACGTTGAGGATCGGCAGCAACGAAGTCAGTCAGGTAATTGACAAACACTAGTCGGTGGTTAACATAGTCCTCTACGTTTTAGTATGACGCCCTTACAAATCAGTTCAGTGTCATTCACAGCTTGGGCTACGCCGGTCCTCAGAGGTTGGATGTCCTAAAAAGAACAAATCATGTCAGGGTGCCTCTGCGACTAAACTATCAGGGCATATTCACATTCAGCTGTGACATACTCAGACCAGCACGTCCCGTGGCCTCGCTATAGTAGTTATTATGGCGTGTACAATGCAAAGTTGTTAGACTTACGTCGGGGCAATGTCAATAATGCCTTCCAGAGCATCGGCAAGAAGGCAAGATCACTGCATATCCCGCGAGTATGTGTTGATCTGCACTAAGTGCGAAAGACACCTGCCCTTGAACAAGGACATTATCACCAAAGCTGAACCCGATGTCCGGTTCATTATTGTTTAAAAGGTAGTTATCTGTTACAGCCACAAGAACCGACTTCTCGTTGGTGGGCACAACAAGACTGATCGAAACATTGTGGAGCATGTTATTATCTCCGTCATACCTGGCGGAAATCTATGATATTAATGATCTTAGTTGATTTTCCGCCGTCAAAAAAATGAGAATAGCATCACCCTGAAGTAGCTGAACCCAGAGTTAAACACAAACGAATCGCGAGTGGGGTTGGCCTCAGAGATAATCAGGATAGAACAGTTTGAGCCAGGGTTCGGTGGCCATATGTGACCGTTAATCCAATCCGCTGCAGCTGTAAAACGATCAGCCCATAAGCAATAGACATGTGCTGATAGCGCTAAAATGTCCTACATCGAGAGACAGAGTATTCAGCCATTGGGTTTGCACTGGTCGACAAGAAGAGGAGGGAAGAGGAAGGTGCGATGGAATGGTGGACCCAAACCTTGCCCGCCGATGGCATTTATACCTCTCGGATGAGCCTGGAATGTTCCGAGTGAATTTAAAAAGGATCATACCGCCTCTTGGAAATGTCAGTATTACAGAGTCATAAACAGCGCCCTACCCGCATGCAGACTTGGCGAGATGAATCCTTGAATCTGGGGTGGCAAGACACATGGCCCATAAGCAACCATCCAATTCATCGAGGGCTGTAACTGCACTGTAGATGTTGGAGTAGTCACAGGTCTGCATGTATTCCTGGCAAAGCTTATCTGCAAACTGCTGCAACGATCCACCGACCACACCATGAAGTGTGAGCTTGATTTGTTCAAGAATGTGTCCCCTGATTGCACAACCTTGTGTTCATATGATATTGTTTTTTGGTTGGCAACATTCTGCAAGCTTTTTGGTTGTCCAGCACTATCATATCTTCAATGACTGGGCTAGAGTAAATTGCATAATGAACTTGCCACCGAGATAAGGTATTAAACATGTGTGGTTGGCCCAGCAATGAGGCACCATCTGAACACTGAGCCCTGATGTCAAAGTGTAACTCCGTACATCTTCAAATGCTTCCAATGTTTCTGAAATTCCCGCACTTCCAACACTTCCGGAAGTTTCCCATGCAGCCACTCCTGATAGTCTTGAAGCACTTCTACCTCGGGAAGACCGGAAACACTCAGTTTTCAGTACTCATTCATTTATACAAATTTGGACATTCCAGAGTTTTACGCGATCACAAGAAGTTCTCTCCATATTACGTCCTTGAGAAGTGTCCAGGTGTCCAAAATTGTGGCTTCAGTTGATTGACAGCCTGCTGCTAGAAATTGAGAGAGAGTCAGAGGCAAGCTTTTTGGAGGATCATCATGGAGAATTGTAGATGGTAGGGTGAGGAGAATCTTGTCTTTGAGGGCATATGCAATGTTCATGAACCAAAATAAGTACTGTGTAGAATGGACATTGATCACCACAGGGTTTTCCAGTAAGTACAAGATGAGTTTGTTCATTGAGATCACTACTAGATAAGACAAATGCTCTGCTGAACTTGCAAATGGTGTCGGACTCCAGATTTTCTGGTGCCAGACTCCACAGTGGACTCCGGTGGAGGACTCCAGCACCAGAAAATCCAAAGTTCAGACTTTTTGGGCATTGGGACTGCATTCCAATTAAAAGCTGTGGCATGGGAACTGCCTTGCCATAATTTCGGGTCACATTCCAAGTATGTCACAACCCCCCTGGCAAATTTTAACATTGCAATGCCTTATAAGGCATTGCCATTATTTTTATTTTTTTGTGACTTGGGCCTTCCTGTTTGCTCGACCCTTGCTAGCGATGCGCAGACAGTATTTCCTATTCCCAGGCTCTTATTCAATGATACGTGTCGAGAGATTGCAAACTCTGTTTCAACCGCATCATCAGTCTATTTTGACGGTTTGTCTTTGTGTTTTGTTCAATGAGCTCACATCCGACCATGGTACTTGTTGTAGGATCACCAGAGTATGAGAAGGATATTAGTCACTGGGTGGTGTCCAGCACCCAGCATGCAACATGTTCGTTCCGGCCCGGTACAGTAGGAGATGTCGGTGTTGTGGTGTGCACACGCTTCAACATTCATCACACTTCGTTGATCAGGCTTTGCTTTAGCTGCGAATCCTCGGTCGGACCAGAACTCCTTTTGCAGTTTGTATTCCGTTGTTCCTGTGTCGGGATTTACAGTGTTGAACGCGTCGAACAGGTCAAGGGTGGTGGACACGCCACTAACCCAGGGTTTTCATCTACCCCTGGTGTTCACATAGCGATGTCAAGGTTTTCAGATGTTATTTACAATCCCGCTGAGGGAACTGTCACATTGGGAGCAGGTCTGATTTGGGATGATGTTTATGAGAAGCTGGAGCCCCACGGAGTGAACGTCGTTGGCGGGCGGTTGTCTGGTGTTGGTGTTGCTGGATATACACTTAGAGGTGGTATGATCGTGTGCGTGTGCGCGGAGAATACTCTGATGATATCGACAGGCTATTCGTGGCTTACGAACCAGTATGGCTTGACGATTGACACTGTAAAAGCGTTTGAGTTAGTTCTGCCAAATGGGATGGCCATTAATGTGACAGAGTCGTCAGATATCCCTCTATTTTCTGCCCTCAAAGTATGTGCCTTTCTGATCATGCTTTAGTGAGCCCGCTGATCGCTTCACAGGGTGGCCTCAACAATTTTGTACGCGCAACCTCGTTGAGATTGACTCCTGCTGATTGCCTTTAGGGTATTGTGACTAGATTTACATTGAAAGTGTTCCCTCAGACGCAAGTTTGGGTACGTACGGATAATTTGCAGATATTTATCCAGATATCCTAATCCGTGATGTAAAGGGTGGTCAATTGCGATATAATTCGTCTTACTTTGATCAGGTAAACCGAGCGACCGCAAACTTTGCTGAACGGAACAATGATCCCAGGGCAGTCGTGGTCACATCCTATGTTTACGACCAAGAGGTGTGCCACATTCACAAGATTATCGAAAATGCCATTCAACTGATCGATTGTCTCTGTTACGCAGCCCTTTGCAGTCTTACTTCTATTCTATAATGCGCCCCGGCAACCTGTGAAAATCTTTGATGAATTTTTGGCTATCCCCTTTGAGGGGCAGCCTGGAGTGCAACCGTTCCTCTCGTATGTGATAGCGGTGTCCTTTACGCATGCCGAAAAATCTCGGTAAATCATCTTTTATGGAGACTGCACGAAAACTCAAAATGCATTCTAGAGGAGTCGTGAATGGGATAACTAGGACGAGTTTTTCCCTCCCCTTCATCGAGGCTGTCGCCAATCAGTCCAAGGTAAGCGGGACCGATAGCCAAAGTGCGCGTTGTTGACGTCGACCGTTCCAACCTAGGTTTGGGGAGAACAGCTCAGTGGATCGCTGTCCACTCATTCGTATGCCATGCACTGTTTTCTCCCAACAATTTTCGATCACAACACGACGTCATCTGCATGGCCGCCTGATCGCACGCGGGAGTTCCTCCCAGTCGACATCTACTATGAATGGATGGCACCTGAAGTCGATGAAGTTGCTTACGATGCAATACGGGAAAGTGCGAGGACACTTCGAGAGTATGTCACCCAAGTCGATCACCTTGACGGTGGTGAGAGTGACATTGCCGACTCATCTGCCTACTCTGCCGTTTTCCCCAGCTACGCCATATTTGACACGCCGCTGGTGGACATTTACGGTGCCAATGTACCGACATTGGAGGCGATCCATGCAGAGATAGACCCACAGAATGTGATGGGCCTGGCTGGTGGTTTCAAGTTTTAATTCGCGGTTTGAGAAACGGACATACGGGAAATGAAGGAGTCCCCCTGGCAATGTAATTCGAAGAAAAGGAAGAGATGTACAGTGTGGTATTAAGATCGCAAAGGAACACAATGGTGCGCGCACCACCCATACGACGAGGGCGACGCAAGACAGACACGGCGAGGGCAGCGCGGTGGCACGCGTGCCTCGACCACGACCACAATGACGAGGGTAGCAAAGGCGACGCAACTGCATGCCCACCACCAGCACCCCGTCGACGGCGAAGCGGCTGGCCCACACGACCACGACTACAGCGCAGACGAGACGTGGGGTGCCTTCCACCGCCGTACC
>JBBPUD010000654.1:0-12705 GCA_038094475.1 Phylloporus aff. rhodophaeus
TATACATAGCTGATGTACCTTAGTGGGCACAATTGCCCTTGTATTAGGTGAATCTCAGTCGTGTTTCACTCTCATGGGCAACTGGCTGAGTGGGCACAATTGCCCTTGTATTAGAAAATCTGACAAATGGACATCTTCCCTGGTAACCGTGTCCGATCCGATGGCAGACAATGCAAGTGTGGTCGTTCATGGGGTGGTCAAGAGGGATAGGGCCAAAGGGGCAAGTGGTGAGACAGACATGAGCAAGTTGTTCTGACTCGGAGAACTGATTAGGCGTATGAAAGTAAAGTCGTTGGAGGTGGTGAAAATTGGCAGCAACGATCAAGTCATTGATACCAGCCTCGTGTAATGCCACAAGGATTCCCTTTCATTGTTCCTCATAGATATCACAAAGCATCCCCCCTAGCACAGCTAGGGCTTCAACCATGTTCTCTACAATGGGAGTGACGAGTGAAAGCTGGGCATTTTGGTAGTACGTGCGAATAAGTCTGTCTAAGATAGAGTTCTTTTTGACAAGAGTGTTGATACAAGAAGAGAGATGAGAATCTTCTAGGAACATGATGACGACCCAAAGGTCCTGGTCATCAATGTCAGGTCCACGCTTATGAGCAGTGTTGGGTACTTGTGGAGTTCCGGGAGAGGAGGCAGGGATGGGAGTGTAGACCATTTTTACAAAGTCGGAGTGCAATGGAGAGGAATTGAGTGGAGGTGAATTCTGATGGAGGAAATGTACTGGGATGTACCCGTTTATAATCGTTGAGAATGTCCTTGGTGTTTCCCAGATTACGTTCAGGTTCCCATGAATTGTCAGATGATGGATAGCCCTTCCATTTGATCAGAAATTCCTGTTGTCTTGGGGATCCCCTGTGCCTCAGGACTGCCTCAACTTCATATTGTTCCTCGCCAGAGATTAAGTCAGGAGGTGGCATGGGAAAGTTTGGGCCATGTATGTGGTTTTCATGATATGGTGATAAGAGGGACGCATGGAATGTGTTGTGGATTTTCCAAGTCTTTGGTAGTTGTAGTTTGTAGGTGACAGGGGATAGCACTTCAGTGATGGTGAAGGGGCCTTCTCGTTTGGGAGCAAATTTGGGATTGGGGATGGATTGTTGAAGGTTTTGTGCCTCAAGCCAAACTTTGTCTTCTTTTCTAAATGGGGTAAAGGTCCCTTTAGTTCATAATTTCATCACCTGTTGTGTCAGAGCATGCACTGCTAATGCTTTGTCCTTGGCTACAGACAAGATTCTGATCCGATCTTCCACCTTTGGTACGTTTGATTCAGCCAAGATGGTGGGGATGCAGCGGGGTTCATATCCCATCATCAAATAGAATGGAGATTGTGAGGTGACGGAGTGAGGGCGGTGATTATGTGTGAATTCTGCCATGTCAACGTGTTCGCTCCATGTGGCAGGTTGATTTCTGCAATAGATACAGAGGTAGGTCTCAACTTCTTGGTTGACACGTTCCGTTTCTCCGTCTGTTTGAGGGTGGTATGCAATGGAGAGGGAAATGTCGTATTTGAGGAGTCGTCCTAGCTCTTTGGCAAACTGAGAGGCAAATTGGGGACCACAATCAGAGATGATTTGGTCGTAAAGTCCGAATCGTTTGAATACTTTCTTGTAAAAGAGAAGGGCAACGCCTTCTGCTGTGATGGTTTTCTTAGTGGGGCATAGAATTACCTCCTTAGTAAGCCCATGGTTGACCACGACCAAAAGGGAATCAAAGCCGGCGGAGATGGGGAGATCGGTGATTAGATCACAGGAGATCTGTTGGAAGGGTCGGGAGGAAGAGGAGGGAATGGGAGTCGGTGGTGGTCGAGTTGGATGAGTGTTGGATTTATTTTGTTGGCATATAGCGCATCTGGTTACATATTTGCATACCATGGTGGCAAGACCAGGCCACCAGTATTCTCAAGCAACAAGTTGTCAAGTTTTGAGATTCCCTGGGTACCCTGCTGATGGATGATCATGGTGTTGGGCAATAATGTCTTTTTGTAATGTTCCTTCGGGAGGAACATAGATTCTTCCTTGATATAGCAATATGCCATTAGTAAATTGCCAATCAGAGAGTCGGGATCTAAATTTAGAGGGAAGTCCTTCCATTGCCTGTAGCATGTCCAATATGAGTGGGTCGGATGAGGAGGAGGCACGGAGTCGGTCGTGGAATGTGGTGTCAATGGAATGTACAAACAAATGAGTGGAGAGGAGAGTGATGTCGTTGTTGTCATTGTCAGTAGGGGGTAGTAGGTCTGGTCGGCGAGACAGTGCATCTGGTGCTACAAGTGCCTTCCCTGGGACATGGTCGATGTGGAGGTCAAAGTCCGTGAGGTCAAGCATCCAACGAGCTTGGTGTCGGTTCAACTTTTGGGGTTGACAGAAGTAGGTGAGGTTTTTGTGATCTGTCTACACCTGTACTGGGAAGAGGGATCCTAGCAAGTAATGTCTCCATGCCTGTAGGGTGCGAATGACCGCTAAAAGTTCTCAGTCATAGATGGCGTAATTACATTCAGCTTGTCCAAATGTTTGTGATAGATAACCACAGGGGTGCCAGTCACCATTCCCATCTTGTTGGAGTAGTACACCTCCTGAAGCGTGCTTGGATGCATCTGTGGCTATTGCAAAGGGTCGGGAGATATCTGGGAATGCGAGGACAGGTTCCGACATAAAAATCATCTTGAGGTTGTTAAAGGCTTTAGTGCATGTGTCTGTCCACATCCAGGGGGCATCTTTTTTTGTGAGGTCAAGGAGAGGTCGTGCGATGTCAGAGTAATGGGGAATGAATCGTCTGTAGAAGTTGGTGAAACCTAAGAATGACCAAATATCTTTGACTTTGGTTGGTGTTGGCCATTCATCAATCCCTTTAAGTTTCGTGGGATCCATGGCGATCTGTCCAGGTTGGATGATCATACCCAGATAGTCTACTTCTTTGATGTTAAATCAACACTTCTCCAGCTTGAGATATAGATCCAACTCTTTCATTCGCTAGAGAACCCTTTTGGTTCGTTCAATGTGGGTTTGTTCGTCAGGAGAGAAGATCAAGAGGTCGTCCATGTAGACGACTAATCATCCTTCAGCAATGAGGTCTTGGAAGGAGTCATTCATGAATCGTTGGAACATGGGAGGGGAGTTGGTCATGCCAAAGAACATGACCATCGGTTCAAAGAGTCCTTTGTGAGTGATGAAGGCGGCTTTCCATTGGTCTCCATCCCTTATTTGGACGTTGTTGTACCCCCATTGGACGTCAAACTTAGTGAAGACCTTAGCATCCTTCAGTTTGTCCATGAGGTTGGAGATCAGAGGAAGTGGGTATGAGTCTTGGACCATATGTTTGTTGAGGTATTGGTAGTCTTGGCATGGTCAGAGTCCTCCGTCCTTCTTTTTGACAAAGAAGAAAGGAGATGCCTGTGGGGAGGTTGAAGGTCTGATCTTCCCTGCCGCTAAATTTTCCTCAATAAAATCCTCCGTCGCCTTCTTTTCATCAGGGGATAAGGGGTAGATTTTTGCGATTTTCGGAGTGAAGGAGTCTTTGAGGTTAATGAGGTGATCATATGGTCATGGTGGAGGAAGATGGTCGGTAGATTCCTTTTGAAAGATGGAGGCAAATGCCTGGTACTCCTCTGGTAGTTCAGTCTTTTTCTTCGTCTCATCCATGGCTAATTGGGTAGACATGGTGGTCTTCCCGATGGTACGTTCTTCCCGATGGTACATTCCAGTTTCTTGGTTATGGTGGACATGGGGAAGAAGTAAGAGGCCGATTTCTGAATTTGTTGGAGAGCATAAGTGAAGTATGCTCTTCAAAGGTATCCATCCGGCGTTTCCTTTCCATTAAAGGGATTTATCCTTTCTATCAGCTCTTTTTGGGGTTTGGACGATGATGTTTTCAGGGCTCTCTCTTCCAGGTTTTGTCCGACTGAGGAAACGTGAGCAAAGTAGAGGTTCGTGGATTTGTCTTTCTCCTGGTCAATGTCTATGGTTTTCTTCTTCCAGTTGATCTTTGGGTTTGCCTTTTGGAACCAAGACATTCCGAGAATAGCATTTTCTCGGCTAAGATGCATTACATAGAAGAACACCTTTTGTGTCACTGTTGCTAGGCAAACGTAGTGGGTGACTCCGAATCTGATGGGTTCTTTGCTATTTTGAGTTTGATCAGCGTTTCGTACGATGAAGGAAGAGTTCAGTTTCTCAAGCAGGATTTTGTGTTTGTGGACAAAGTCCCAATCAATGCATGAGATGTCAGCTCCAGAGTCTAGGAGGACAGAGGTGTTGACAACTTTTAACGTTCAGTTTGGGCATACAAGTGAAGTGGGTGGAAGAAGAGTTTTGGATTCATTGTTTGCTACTATTACAGGCAAACATTGTGTTGAGGTAGAGGGTCCTTGCGTCGAATGAGGCCCTCTTTTCAAAAATCCTGTTCGAGTGCCTTCTGCAAATGGGATACATAGGGTTCTTCGTCTTCATCCTCTATCTCCTCCAGCTTGGGGAGTTCATCGTCCTCGGTCATCTCCCTGACCTTCTTTTCTTCCTTCGGCTTGGTGGTTATCCTCCTCTCGTCCCTAGTTCGGCTGGTCTGTCCGTGGTTCAGACAATCTCTCATCAGTCCTCTTTTTCCACAAGTGAAGCAGAGTCCCTTGCGCCGGTACTCCTCTTGTTGTTCTTGAGAGAGGTGGATGTGATCAACGTCCATGGCGTTGGGGTCTTTGGCGTGAGAGTTGGAGGTTCCAGGGAGGTAGGTGCGGGTGGTGGGGAAGGGAGTCCTCTTTTTTGAGGCGGGGTGACGAGAGGAGAGTTGGTTGAAGTGGTCATGGTATGCCTGGAATTCTTCTGCTTTTGTGTACCAATCCTTTATAGTAGTAGGTTTGGTTCCTGAGTGATAGATTTGTCAAGTAAGAGTGGGGTGAAGTCCTTCTGCGAAGAGTCTGCAGAGGACCGTTTCATCTGTGACGAGGCTTCGAGCTGCAGCGATCTTAAATTGAGAGATGTAGGAGGTAACATTGTCTCCTTTCTGGGTCAGATGTTGCATCTTGGTAAGAGCTTGTCCGGGTTGGTTGGTGGTCAGGAAGCTCTTTTCAAGGTCTTTGATAAACTGGTTGTATGTCCCAAATGTCTTGGAAGTAATGACTTTGGAAGTGAAGGTGGTAGCCCAGGCTTCAGCAGCTCCCTTCTTCATGAACGAGAGGATAAATGCAATGCGTTTCTCATTGGAGTCATAGGTAGTGGTGTTGATGAGGAGGTATATCTGTGCCGAGTTGAGCCATCCAGTGAAGTCTCTTCCTTTCCTCATAGTCTGAGGGTACACCAAGGCGTAGTTCTTTTGAGGTGGTGGTGTTGCTCATAGTGGGAGGGGAAGGAGTTTGAGTGGGAGGATTAGGAGCGGGGAAGGGAGGAGGAAGTGCTGGTTGAGAGATTCAGGGGTGAGCAGGGTTCTGGGGATTCTGGTAGGGGTTTTGCCACGAAATGATGGGCGATCGTAGTGACTACTAGATAGTAGTTGTTCAAGAGGAAAGCTAGATCTTTTGTTACGCTTAGTCCTGGGTAGGGCCTTAACATAGATCTTTAGTAGCTCGGTCAAAGTTCAGTGAAGTCCTAAGACTTAGTTGCTACGATGTATGGACAAAGCAGAATCAATGGGCAAAGCTAGTAGCCCAAGAGTTCAGAGTCAAGAGAGTAGATTGTTTAAAGGTAAGATCTAGCTTAGAGTACAAGTATTCGAGACAATGGTTTATATACTAAATGGAATGCACAGTAGCGCTAGGAAAGGGAAATGGTGTGATGTGTGGGGAATTATGTGATTGGTTGTCGAGAATAGATCAAGGAACAAAGACCAGAACAAGAACAAGGGAAACACAGCCGTTTGATGGCTGTCAACGAAGCAAGTGTTCAACTAAACAATAGTCCAATCAAGTGAAATGCCAATAAAGCAACATGGCAACGAATGATAAAGAAAAGAATAAACTGCTGATCCAAGTCTCTCGCATGTCCTGATAGATAAATCGTAACAGAGGTGAAGAGCTGGTACCTTCGGATAGTGAGCAAGGAGGGAACCTGAGTGTATTGTGGGTACAATTGAGGAGGTCTAAGCTGAGGTACTATGGCTGGTGAGTGTGGTATATATACCCTATGATGACTAAGCCATGGAACATTGTGGAATGTCAAGGAACAAGAGAGAAGCAAGGAAAGTAAGCATAGATGAGTAAGTGGAGCCAATGGCATTGCCAAGCTATGTGGAAGAGTAAGTGTGATGATGAAGGAAGTGGAAGGTTGTAGAACAACGTGGAAGGGAATGAGTCATCATGATAACAAGAGATGTGTCCATGCATGAATGAGGCAAAGAGCAAGGCAAAGAACAAGGGAAAAGAGAGAAAATGTAACATTACCCCCTTTCTACATCTGAGTCCATGACGAAGAACCATTCATGGGTCCATAGTGCTAAAGACAGGAGATCCATCAATGTTGTTGTATGCTGCAGCATCAAGAGAGGTGTCACCTGGGGAGGGATGCCTGGAGTAATGAGAGTGATGATAATTTCCTGATCCAGTTCTAATGTGAGGGCAAGCAAGTGGGACTACACAAGCTTGGTGAGGCTTAATGCCTCTGTGGCCTCTGGAGGCAACCTTGGAATGGCTAGAATGAGATGAGGAGCTAGAGGAAGAGGGAGATATGGCTGGTGCAAGAAAGAGCCTGGGGCATTATTCCTGGATGTGATGGCCTCTGAGACAGATGGGACAGACGGGGCAGTGGGAGACGGTGTGACCAGGATGAAATCTATGGCACTTGGGGCATTGGTATAATTGGCAATCCTTTTGCAGATGGAACAGGCAGTGACAGGTGAAGCAAGCTTCATGGTAACAAGGATGACTAGGTGAGAGAGGTGACTCTCCATCATTGCCTGTCCAGTAGTGGTCTGTATGCTCAAGGACTTCAATCTCATCAGGGAGCAGGGGAGACGAGGACATGGAGGGGGCCAGCAGGACAAGAGCATGGACGAGCTCTCAGTTGTATTGGTCGATGTTGCCAAGGAATTCACTGAAGGTGAGTTGATGGGCATGGATGTGAAACACCCCAAGGGCATTTCGGCAGGCTTCAATGATGTATCTGATGGCATGGTGAGTGGCTGGAATTACTTCCAGTTTCCTAATTATTTGATCCATGGTGGTGAGGTACAGATAGAGTCGTTGCAAGGCATGCAGAGGAGAGCCAAAATCAAGGTGGTTGCCAACGACTAGTTGTAGACGTGGATTGGAAAGGTGATAGTTTATGTTGTGAATATAATCTACATTGGGAGTGCCTTCATGAAGGCAGTTGGCATAGACGGGGGAATCTACGGATTCAATAGTAGGAAGGTCTTCCGAGGAAGACGTGTGTTCTGGGGATGAGGAATGAGGAGTGGAACGAGGTAAAGGAGGACCAGAGAGATCATTGATGATGATGGCTTGGGCAAAGGCGACAGTGAGTGATGATGGAGACAAGTCCGTGAATAAAGAGGCATAGAGGTTGGAATAGGTATCAGGTGGGAAAGGGGAGTCTTCCTCATCTTCAAAGTGAATAAGCATGGGGTGAGTGGGGGTGGTCATTGTCATCATGGTTTGGGAGCAAGGGACTGGGGAGAGAAGATGGAGGGGTGAAGCTTTTTATAAGCCTCCAGAGTGGACTTTGCATGTTTTAGGTCCCACTCAGGGACCCAGGAGTCTTTTTCTGCAGTATATCTCTTCCATTGGATCAGGAAGGAATGGGCCATCAAAGCTCCTCTGTGGCACAAGATCTTCTCGATCTTGTACTCTTCTTCACCTTCTATTAAGTCAGGAGGTGGCGCCAGGTAATTTGGGCCATGGATGGAGTTCTCATGATAGGGAGTTAAGAGGGAGGCATGGAAGACCAGATGGATCTTCCATGTTTTGGGGAGGTGCAGTTGATACGTGATGGGTGAGAGGACCTTTACAACGGTGAAGGGTCCTTCCCTTTTGTGTGTGAACTTGAGGCTGGTGATGTGATGTTTCAAGTTTTGCACTTCCAGCCAGACCTTGTCTCCCTTGGTGAAAGGGGTGAAGCCTTGGTGGGTACAGGAAGCCATGTGGCAGGCAAGTTCGTGTACAGCAAGAGCTTCATTGTGTGCTGTGGACTGCTCTTGGAGACAGGTTTCAATGGTGGGGATGTGAGTGTCAGACATGACTGTGGGAAGAGCACAGGGTTCATAGCCCATCATGAGGAAGAACGGTGACTTGCCAGTGACAGAGTGGAGGTGGTGATTATGTGCAAATTCAGCGTGAGAGATTTTAACCAACCATGAGGTTGGGTTGGAGCTGCAAAAGATCTGGAGGTATGTTTCAACCTCCTGGTTAACACGTTCTGTTTCACCATCAGACTGTGGGTGATAGGTGGTGGACAAAGAGAGGTCGTAGTTTAAGAGCCTTCCGAGCTCTTTTGCAAAGGCGGAAGTGAATTGTGGTCCTCTGTCAGAGATAACTTTGTCATAGAGTCCGAAATGAAGGAAGACTTTGTGGAAAAAGAGTGTTGCCACTCCTTCTACAGTGCACGTTTTCTTGGTGGGGCAAAGAATTACCCCCTTAGTAAGGCCATGGTCTACCACGACCAGAAGAGAATCAAAGCCATCCAAGGCAGGGAGATCAGTGATCAGATCACAGGAGATCTGTTGGAAGAGATGGGAGGCATGGGAACGGATGGGGTGAGTGGGGGCACAGTAAGGTAAGTGTTTGCCTTGTTCTGTTGGCAAACCAAGCAGCCAGAGATGTACTTCCAGACAAATTGGGCAAGTCCTAGTCACCAGTATTCCTGAGCGACCAGCTGACGAGTTTTCAAGTAACCGGGGTGACCAGCAGTTTCATGGTCATGGCAATGCTCCACAATGGAGCGGCAAAGCGCTTTGTCCATGGGGACATAGATGTGGCCTTTGTACATAAGGACACCATCAGAGTAGGTCCAGTCGGAGAGACAGGAACGAAGCATAGCAGGCATGGGTTTTTCAAAGGCATGCAAGTGGGTCATGACCAGCAGGTCATCGGCTGAGTGCATTGCAATGAGGTGATGCAGCAAGGCGTCAATGAGGTGGATGAATAGGGAAGGGGGAAGCAATGTGGTCCCCTTATTGTCTGTGGCATCATTAGAGGGGAGAAGGTCTGGACGGCGTGAGAGTATATCAGGACCGTCAAGGAGTTTTCCAGGGATGTGGATCATTTTCAGATTAAAGTCCGACAGATCAAGAAGCCAGCATGCCTGGCAGCGATTGAGAGTCTGCAGAGCACGGAAGTATGTAAGGTTCTTGTGATCTGTAAATACCTGGATGGAGAACAAGGAGCCATGAAAATAGTGACACCACGACTTGAGGGTGTGGATGATTGCAAGGAGTTTGCGGTTGTAAATGTCATAACTACATTCCGTGGGGGAGAAGCTTGTGGACATGTATAAGCAAGGATGCCTGTCCCTGTTGACGTCAGTTTGGAGGAGAATAGCACCTAAAGCAAACTTTGAGGCATCAGTGGCAATGGTGAAGGGACAAGAAGGGTCTGGCATTTGCAAGACCAGCTTGGCAAGGAAAAGTGCCTTGAGCAAGTCAAATAACTGCTGGTAGGCCAGGGTCCAGTTGAACGCAATGTTCTTTTTTGTGAGGTTGAGAAGGGGACATGTGACTGTGGTGTAGTTGGAAATGAATCAACGGTAAAAGTTGGCAAAGCCAAGGAAGGACTGTACGTCCTTGACCTTGGTAGGCACGGGCCATGAGGCAATACCGTCAAGCTTGATAGGGTCCATGGCAAGCTGACTGGGTTTCACAATCATTCTAAAGTATTTTACCTCCAAGGTGTTGAATATGCACTTCTCAAGTTTCAGGTGGAGGTCTAGTTCCTCCATTCGTTGTAGTACCCTTTTGGTATGCTTTGTGTGTGTAGCTTCATCTGGGGAGAAGATGAGGAGGTCGTCCATGTAGATGATGAGCCATCCTTCTGTGATCATGTCTCTGAATGAGTCGTTCATGAAACACTGGAATGTGGCAGGGGAGTTTGTCATGCTGAAGAACATGACCATTGGTTCATACACCTTATGGGTGATGAATGCAGCCTTCCATTGATGGCTGTCTTTGATGCATCCGTTGTTATAACCCCATTATACGTCAAATTTAGTAAAGTGCTTTGCAGTCTGAAGCTTGTCAATGAGATTGGAGATGAGGGGGAGTGGGTATGCATCCCAAATGGTGTGCTCATTCAGGTAGTGGTAGTCTTGGCAGGGGTGAAGCTTTCCATCTTTCTTGTTGACGAAGAAGAAGAGGGAGGCCTGGGGAAAGTTCAAGGGGTGAATCTTCCCAGCCTTAAGGTTTTCTTTGAGGAAAGCTTCTGTTGCCTCCTGCTCGGTGGGTGTAAAGGGGTAGACCTTTCTGACTTTTGGGACAAAGGAGCTGTCAAGGTTAATCTTATGGTCATAGGGACGTGATAGGGGTAGATGGACGGCTGTCTCTTTGTCAAAGACAGTGGAGAGCTTTGAGTATTCTGGTAGCAAGACTGGCTTGGGCTTGGTGTTGAATCTATAGTAAGGGCAGGTGTGCCCACTACAGTACATTAGCTAGAACTACAATGAAGAAACAGCTGGGGTTTTACCTCAGTCACTACCCACAGTGTGAAACATGACTGAGGTGAGAGAAAAGCAATGTAAAGCTAAAAATATGGGCAGAGTTGTGATCGCGTAAAACTCTGGAATGTTCAAATTAGTATAAATGGAATAAGTATTGAAAACTAGATGTTTCTGGTCTTCCTGAGGTAGAAGCACTTCAAGACTATCAGAAGTGGCTGTGCAGGAAACTTCCAGAAGTGTCAGAAGTGCAGGAATTCCAGAAACATTGGAAATATCGAAAGATACATATACAGAGTTACACTTTGACACTCCCACTCGAGCATAACCATAGTCCTATTGTACACACAAATTTCCAATGTTGGTCTCGTGTGAGTGGCTTTGTGAGGATGTCCACAACCATATCTCTGGTTGGAACATACCGGATGACTGCTTCTCCTTTGCCTACAAGGTCATCCTGAATGAAGTGGTATTTTCTTGGATGTGTTTGGTCTGGGCACAGAACTACGGGTCTCATGAAAGTATGATTGCTGCCTGGTTGTCACAATGAAGAGTGGTGGGTCCAGTCTGTGAATGCCCAATCTCCTCAAAGAATATTCTGAGCCAGGCAAGGTGTTGGCCAGTATTGCTAAGTCCGATGTATTCTGACTCTGTGGTGGATAAAGCAACCATGCTTTGTAGTTTGCTCAACCAAGAGATTGCTCTTTGATTGCTGAGGAAGAGGAATCCAGAGATAGACCAGGAATTGTCTGGATTTTGTGACCATCTGGTGTCAGAATAGCCATGGAAGTCCATGTCCATGGTGACTTCATTTCCATCATACCAGAGTTCCATGTCCATGGTTGCATGTACATAGCAAAGGACTCGCTTTGCAGCTTCCCAATGGCATTGTTTTGGTGCTGAGCTGAAACAGCTAAGCATTCCAACCACATAGGCAAGATCTGGGTAGGTTCCAAGCATAAGGTACATCAGGGAACTGATGACAGTAAGATAGGAACCTTTTGTCCCATTTATTGTTATTTCTGTGATTTTGATACAGTATCATCCACAGGATCAGTGGCTAAAAGGGAAAGGCTGTGAACCATTGGCATCCATACAGGATTAAAACTTGTCATTCCAGTTCTTTGGAGGACAGTTTTTGCATACAGAGATTGCATTAGGCATATAGTTCTAAGTTTTTGATCACATTGGATTTCCAACCCTAGAATGAATTTTGCCTCTCCAAGGTCTCACATCTTAAAGGCTGTTGATAGGGTTCCCTTTACCAAGTTCATAAATGACCAGGAACTGGCAGCGAGTAGGAGGTCATCAACATAGACAACAAGGAAGCATACTTGATCCTCTTTGTGGAGAACATACAAGCATGTTTTTGCATATAGGTTAATGAAGCCAAGTTCTCCAAGCTTTTTGTCCAATGTCTTGTTCCATGTTTGTCCAGCCTGCTTTAGGCCATAGAGTGACCTTTGAAGTTTCCAGTAATATCCAGGTTGGATCAGAACACCTTCCGGAGGTAGAAGATATAATTCTTCCTCAAGTTCACCATTTAGGTATGCTTTGGAGACATCCATCTGATCAAGTTCCAGATTATACTTGGCTGCAAGAGCAACAATGGTTTGGACAGAATCAAGATTTGCCACTAGGGCAAAAACCTCTTGATAGTCTATTCCTTCCTTTTGCGTGAATCCCTGTGCCACGATCCAGACTTTGTAGCGTTCTACCTTTCCATTTTCATCATACTTGATCCAGAATACCAGTTTGGAAGTGATTGGTTTGACAACTTCTGGTAATGGGACTGTTTTGTACACATGATTTGCATTTAGGTTTAGTAACTTTTCCTCAACAGCTGATTTCCATAAGTCAGCATCTAATCGCATGTAAGCTTCCTTTATGGAATTTGGTAGTTTATCTCCGGAAGGTCTGTGGGCGATTTCAGCAAAGATCCGCTCTTGTAAATCATCCTGAATGCTGTAGAAAGCTCCAGGAAGTTCTAGGGTATTGGGAATTTCTTCCATATCTGTTTTGGGAGTTGAGAGTACATTTTCAACTTCAATCTTTTTTGCTTCCAGTTCCGGTTCCAGGTTCACTTCTGATCATTTTCAGTGTGCTTCCTCCTCCAATGTCTGGAAGTCGCCTT
>JBBPUD010000655.1:0-12632 GCA_038094475.1 Phylloporus aff. rhodophaeus
CACCATCCTCCATGTCGCAGATGAAGAAGCATCCAAGAGAGGAGATCTTGATGAAGAAGAGATAGAGCGTGAAGCAAGGCAGAAGTATCTCGAAGACTTGTAGGTGACATTTCTTCAACGTCTCAGCGAATCTAACTAGGATGTACAGAGGGCCAGAAACCATTGATCGCCATAGAAAAGCATACCAGTTGCTTGTTCGAATCACACCGCATCTCAAGAAGCTTGTCAATGATGCTTCCAAACACCAGGAGCTTCGTCGGGTTGCATCAGTGGTATGTATATGCGCATATATGCCTTGATTTATTGATTTACCATAGTTACAGATGAACAAGACTATTGCAACAACCCGCGCAGACGACACGGCACGTCTCAAGGACAAAATCGGCCATTATGCTGCTCCAAACCCAGCAGCAGCAGCACTCGTTCCACCTATCTATACTGGGAATGGCTCACGCTCTAACATGGGTGTCAATCATCCGGTGTTGGCACGATTTCTTTGTCCAATCAACTCGTTGGCACAGTATGAGAGAAACCCTACAAAGTAAGTGTGTCGACTATGCTTAGTACCCTGAACTAGAAGACACCGTCTCAATAGTGGTCGTCAACAGCTAATGAACGGCAAGATCAAGATGTCGTCGAAGGTTTTTCCGACATTCTTTTGGCAGGGTGACCCTCCGGGCACAAACTTTGATCATGAAAACATGCTTGAGGGACTTTTCCGTGGATACCTGCTTGAACGTGTGCGTCGTTACTTGTATGTCATAAATCTACTAAATCCTCTGCTTCTAGGTTACGCGCCACATTTTCACCGGTCCTTCAACAAGTTTGGGTGAAGATTCACGTGGTATGCGCAAATGCAATGCAGCGTTGCACAACATGACAACAGTCGAGGCTGCGCACATCGCATACTCCTGTGTCCTCATATGTGACATGTTTGCTGACGCTCTTACTCACATGTCGTTGTCTTCAGGCACGGTTTGGCATAAGTGTGAAGAGCTGTTGGTCGCAACAAGATGGTTCATTCAGCTACCGGACCTTCTACTACACAATCCTATGAGCAATAGACAAGTGCGAAGACGAAGAATGGAAGACGGCGCTATTTGAGTATTACAATAGGTAAGCCTTATTGTTCGAGGTGTACATACCAGGGACAGCGTTTGGCAGGCTTCTGTTTAAAGACACGAATGGCCGAGATGTGGCTGGAGACAAGTCAGACAACAATGGTGATGATGCTGACGATGACGACGACTCTTTTCTGGCTGCCATGCGCACACAAGCTACGGCACGGGTTCAAGCAGGTCGAACAAAGTCCCCCAACAGGGCTATGAACGACGACCAACAAACTTCGGTCGCTCAAGTCACACCACCTCCATCATCCCCTCTGCGAGCTGGCCTAGCAGCGACTACTAGCCAGCCAACCCATACGTCCACCCATCTGCCCTCTGAGCCAGCTGCAGGACCGTCAAATGTGCCACGGACACCTCCGACCCAGATGCCTCAATACCCACAAAATGTTAGCCCTGCTCGTCCTCAGAGTCCAGGCACACCAGGTTCAAAGCTCAGTGAATTGTTGGATACTGAGATGCAGGAAAACCATGACTCGAACAACCTACAAGGTTCAGAGATGAGCTTACCGCCATCAATGAAACGCAAGGTGGTCGCGATCTCTGGTGGGGAAGGCGAGTTGACCAAAGCACACAAAACCAAGGCTACATGTCGTTCGCAACAAAAGGGAAAAGGAAAGGCGACAGTGACCATGGCTCTGAGTACTGAAAATGAAGCGGCAACCTCAGTCGAAGGTCTCAAGACGGGCAAGAAGGGTCGGGGTAGGCGTAAGAAGTAAAAATATTGCTGAGTGTGCATCCTATGTTGTGAGGTTCGAACCTGCTAACCGTCATATACAGTCCTCCCACCACCCGTCTCTATCATTCTTTCACCATTATGCTTGCACTGCAATCCACCACTGCCCAATCTTGCTCTCACACCCTCATGCTTCTCTCGTTTCGACGCTGGAATCAACTCGTCTCTGTTTTCTTGGTCCTGACATCTGTCAGCCTCATCATCACTTCGGGTCGCTGGACTCCATCGTTTTCACACTAGACAGTACTATCAGAAGAAGTCATCGCACGACATCATTGTATCATATTTCTTGTCCACACGATAGCATCATATCATGGTTTGTCAGGATTATAGATCACGACTCATGTGTATGTGTACTGTCATGCAATGGAATCATATCTCTATTTTGTACTTGATGTCTGAACAACGTTCTATGTCTCGAGTATCTTTTATGTCTAAATGTGCGCTCTCAGTCATAACAACGTTAGATGGGATTGCATACTATGATCCCCCCCAAATACGACATAACGATAGCAGCTGACATTACTGATACCGTATGATACATCCATGTCTTACAATGTCATATGTACGCAAGTTTTGTGATGCTGTAGCTGGTGGCACGTGTTGATGGTACACGGTCATAAAAGATCCAAAAGCCCGTTTCACGCCGCACATTCCCCAGTTTCCTTCGTGTGCATTCCCATGAGCATCGCGGGGCCGTCCCAGGCCTCGAGGTCATTCTCAAGGGAAAGTACCTACGAGCAAGACCTACTGGAGCTGCTCGACCAGCTCAGTATCGAGGACATGAACGAGATCCAGGCGGTGTTTGACCGAACAAGCGCCGGTTTGTCAGACCACGAGATTGCGCTGAATGATTTGATCCAGCAGGCGCGCGAGCTGAAGGCGTTCAATAGGGATCGGGCGCTCGCGGAATGGATCGCGAATGCGACAGACTCGGATGTGGATGAGGCAGATATACGTGAGAAAGGGAAGAGGTGCGTGAGCTTGCAAAGTCTGTCGAGAGACTGTTTCGGAGGACTTGGGACAGGCAGGAGAAGAAGAGGCGCAAGCAACATGAAGCGATTCATCAAGAGACACCGCATGTGGTACTCACTCGATCTGGCCATGAAAGATGGGTGAGCTTGTCATCCCCTTTCAATCAGTCAAGGGAATACGCCCAAGGAAGGATACCAAAGGAAAGGGCAAAGAACGACCTCAAATGCAGACTGTCGAGTAAGAGATACGCTTTTACACTTCAACGACGATCGATCATGATTATAAAGTAGAGATGGCATTCCATCATCGTTCTGGAAAACCCCACGCTCTGAAGAATTTGGCTCACAGACGTTGTACGAGCCTAGTCCGACTAGTGCTAACCCCGTCGTGATAAATATTCCCAAGATGAATCGGTGGGCTCAGTTTCCCTTTCTCCTCTGCATCCCTTGATCGTGTCTTGATGTTGTCAGCCCAACTGGCCATGATTGCGTCATTTGCCTTGACCCGATTTATGGCGCAGAGATCAAGGCCCCTTGTGGTCACTACTATGATATCAACTGTGTCACAGACCTCTTCCAGTCTGCTACTCGAGACGAAACCCTCTTTCCTCCCCGCTGTTGCAAGCAGAACATCCCATTCACCCAAGTCCAACCCCACCTCTCACGAACCCTCATTGCGACATTCAAAGAAAAGGAAATTGAATTCAGTACCCTGAAACGTGTCTACTGCTCCTCCCCTACTTGTAGCCGGTTCCTAGGACCTCAGTCAGCAGACGATTTTACTCAAGTATATATCTGCCCTGCATCAGGATGCGCAAGGCAGACGTGTGGCAAGTGTCGCGGGCAGTACAGCGATGATTGGTCGCATGTCTGCCGTCCTGATGCAGATGCCACTGAACTCCTCGAGCTCAGCCACACCTCTGGCTGGGCTCGCTGCCCAGGGTGCTCACAAATGATTGAGCTCAATATTGGCTGCTTCCATATGACGTGTCGGTGCCGAACCGAGTTTTGCTACCTCTGTCGCGCGCCATGGAAGACCTGTCCGTGTAGACAGTGGGACGAATGGAGGTTGTTTGCGGCTGCCGAGCAGAGAGTGAATGCACAACTTGGGGTGGATCGAGAACGAGCCGCACAACCTGGACCCGCGACGGAGTGGCGAGCACGTCTCCGGGAACGTATTCCACCTGCCTTCGTTCCGCGTGCACCACCTCAGATAAATCCAGAACGGCTCGTAATACGGCCCGGGCCTGCTATTGGTTTGCGACCACGTCTCAACCAACTTCCTCCCCCTACGTTTGTTCCGGCACGTCATCCCTATATGACGATTGATCAACAGCTGGAGAACCTCGCGCCGACTAGGCCACGCAGGCCTTTGCCTGCACCACCAACTGCTGCAACACGTGTTCGTCCCCCTGGTGCTTTGAGGACTAATAGACGACCAGCGAACGCTCCGACGGTGAACATCGCATCAGCTGAACTGGTACCTATAATCCATCCAGCAGTTCGTCTGCCTGCCTCCTCGGGTTCCGATACACAGCCAGCAGACATTGCTGTAACCTCGGGGGTCCTCGCACCAATCGAATCGACATCTAATACACAACCTGTCGTCCATCTACCTACTTCACGCTTGAGCCGGCTCACAGAAGATGTCATTCCAACTACAGAGAGGCTCATACCTGGCGGGCGAGAATCCAATACACCACCTGTGGTCCGTCCTCCCACTACCACGCGCTCCAGCAAGCGATTGGTGAATATTGCGCCATCTCCAGAGGACTTATCGCTGGCCGGGCCAGGGTACTGGGAAATCGTACAAGAAGCTGGTACAAAACCCGTCGTCCGTCTCCCTGGCACCAGGAGACGACCAGCGGATACTGCACCGACGCCAAGCCCCATGAGAGTTCCAGTGACCGCACCGACCTCTGGACATGCGCACCTGCCAAAGCCTGCGCCACCCGTCGACGATACGCGAGAACGCATGATCCGCGAAATGATGGAGAGACTGAGAGAAGACCACGACTGCGACCATGCCCAGTGGCGCTTCCGCGACGGTGGTGGACGCTGCGAGAACTGCGGAACCTATCTGCCCTTGTACCTCTTTGTAAGTGGTGGCGGTTTTAATCGTGTGCGCGGATTCATCCCAGGCTTCATAGCGTTGTCAAGGCTGTGAGTTGTTGGCGTGTAATCGGTGCAGGCGTAACCGGCTGTGAAGGAAATTGGAAGGGGCAAGGACCGATTTATTCTCTTGAGTTTCTGTTGAATGTGAAAGAAAGTTCTAGATTGATGACGTTCGGGTTGTGTATTGCGGAGATCGTAGTGTATTTATCTGGGGATATCAAGTTGATTATACCCCACTTGTACCCCCATGCGGCATTTGTTTCTCCTTTCCGCTAGAGAGGGGAGACTGGGACACCCTGGAAGGCTAGCAGGGACACCCGGAAGGCATGCAGGTGCTGGATCAGTGACTACCTACGACAGTTGCCGTACTATAGAGGGCGCAGCGAGGCACGAGTGTAGACCTAGTACAACGTCTTCGGACGAACGTGACTAAGCAGCACCTTTCACTCTTCGCTCGCTCTCCGTCCATCCTGCTCCCTCCCGCCCTCGCAGCTCAGACCTCGGTAGCGGCTAGCCTCGTTCCGGGCCGGAAAGCGCTTCGCGCTTCCCCCACTCTCTTCCATCCAGTAGCACTCACTCCATGTATCCGTACATAGTTCCCCTCATATCATGCGTCCGTCGAGCGACTTCCGAAGACCGACGACTAGGACCTACTATGCCTGGACCCCCGACACTGCACACGCTCTCCCCACATCCCAGTCCCACCGCCACAGCCCAGAGTTATCAAGGTATGTAAAGCGGAATCCTTGACAAGATAGTTAGTGGTCAAAGGAAGGTGGGAAGGAATATTTTGCCCAGATTCCTTCAGCACCGTTGGAAGGGCTAGGTAGACAGGACCTACCACAACCAACTACCTACACCACGCTGAGACCCCTGTCACTACCAGCCTCTCACCTCCTCACACCGTGAAAGATACACCGTAATGTCTGCGCATTTGGACGGGCGATCTCAAGACTGTGTGCTATTATTCTGCATGTTGCTGCTGCTCATGTTGGATCCAGTAGTTGGCCACCATCACCCGGGACTAAATTTTCTTCGCAAGACACCATTCTGGGCTGGGCAGACGCTAGGCCTGAGCCTTGACGGCGCAATCAACGGGCGTGGAGACCTCAATGCTGTCGCGATTGCAGATACTACTATACCACAAGAGGGCCAGTTCAGTCAGTCTATTCCGCTTAAGTGATAACAATACCCCTCATTTTTGTGGATATATATGGACCTGCATAATGGTGTCAAAAGAGCTGAAATTTACAAGAGGTCAGTTTGGTTCAGTCTGCTTCCAAGTGATATATCTATATCGATTCGCGGTCGGGTTTACAATATCCCCTAGAACGGAACGAAACCGGACTTAAACCGGACCTATGAGCATGGTATTCAGTTTTAGAGTTTGTTCGGGAGCGTTGTACGTATGGAATCAAAGCATTCTTGGGTCCCGAGTAACATTTAGGTTCAGCATCAAAAACGCCGTTGTGCGGCCACGCCGAATGCAGGCTATTCGGCCAGAAGGGAATTCAATCTAGCTGGGGATAACTCGGCCACGGACTGGCCATTAAAATTTTTGTGATACTTGAGCACCTCCGATTCTTCATTCTGAAGGTGACTGACTATCCCTCAGATCATCTGACACGGAAAGTGTGCTCGCTCGTGACACCTTCACACATGTTGAAGGGGCTTGTGAGGGTGAATGATCAAAACCACCATAAGGTTTGATCACGAAGATGCCGAGTAATGGAAGCACATTTGTCTTGGCCTTTCGGATTTTGAAGTCGGGGATGCGCCCATTACACAGAGTTCACACGATGGAATGATGCACAAGGTATCAAGTTCTGCTCGGAGCACGACTGTGGGTCCCCCAAAACAGTTTAGGTGCGAGGACTACTCGCCTCGAGGCTTTCTGTAGTTCCGATGTCAACAGGTGATCTGATCTGGTTATGGGACCAATAAACACGCAAGACCGGGGTCAAACTACCAAACGGTACGATGTCAGGCTAAGTATATTCTTCTTCGGTGTGGTACCTCACATGTTGTGCTATCTACTTGCAGGCATTATATTGCGAGCGATGGGGTCATTAAATATCAGTTACGGGCCCTACGTGAGTCCATGACCGTCAACTTTCATGAGGTTTCCTTTGTTTGCATCTGTCAAGCAGTTCCGTCAGTGTCTGTGCTGAAAACTGATTCAGGGGACTTTTGTGGGCCGGCCTGATTGCAAGCCGAGTTCCAAGGATCCGGAGCTTGAAAGGGCTACAGTGCAAGAATTGAACATTACAATCGGCCCGGTTTTTTTTGGTGGCGAGACACCACTCTGGGCGTAAAGTTCAATTGAATTCTTAGACGGCGCAATCAACGGACCATGGGAGGGTTTTTCACTGTGGTGGTGTAGTAACCCGAATGTGTCACAATCAAAAATACTATACCACAAGAGGTCAGTTCGGTTCACAGTCTGCTTCCAAGTGATATTGATACCCCATTTCCTTGCAGATATGTATGGACTTTCATTATGGCATGCCAAGCTTGAGCTGGAACTGAACAGTCTCTGATGCGCCGCGCAATGGTTAGATTTACAATTACTAGAACGGAACGAAACCGGACCTAAACCAGACTTGTTAGTAGGGTGACAATCCATTCAAATTTGTTTGGGAATGCTGAATCTGAGACTGCTCCGCGGTTCGTTGCACCTAGGATGTCATTCTTCCCAAATATCTCAAGCTTAGGCATGAATTGTCAGTGTGAGGCATGGACACAGATCTTCTTGGGGTAATCATGGATGCTCTGGGACATCACCGATTTCCGCGTATACCATCAAAATGTGGCACGAGGAATTGTCACAGTTTTGAGATGTGGCGCACGGCCTTACCCTTCCCTACAAGGTTTAAGTCATTTTCCATGGACATAAAACCCACCGGGCTGGCAAACACCATCCACATCCCAAGACCCCACAGCAGACGTAATATCAATGGCGCCTCTTAAGTTCAAGCTTTTCTCCCAGGTAGCGAATACCCCCCAAGTCGGAGTCAACGATAGCGGCACTCCGCCGACTGTCCTGCCCATAGCTCTTGGACACACGAACACCGTATGCTAAAGTTTTCCTTTAGTTCGAAACACGAACTTACCTAAAGTTATTGCAGTGGCAATCCGTATCTGTGCCTACCAGCACCAGAGACCAGTTCTATTTCACCATTAACGTGGTCACCGGAGGTAGTACTGTTGCCTACACTGTAATCGAACAATACGACGCTGCGACGAATGTCACCAAGCTCATCGCTGACAAGAATGGTGACAGTAGAATTTTTTGGTACAGCACTACCAGAGGACAAAACACATCCGGGTGAGTGGTACTACGACGTGCCGGTGCGGATATTGCGCCAGATGCACTGACCTGGAACGCCAACTACAGGCAATACGTAGCAACGTGAGTGATACCGATCTGTCTATTTTGTCGCTGAATCATTCCTATCCAGTTACGAAAGACCAGGGAGTAACTTGGTGTGGACCGTTGCCAACCCGACTAATCCCAATTCTGAGGTAATTGATCCATCCATCTGATGCTGCATTCTGTTAATCCAAGTCGCAGGTTGTGCTCAAACCACTCAGCTATGTCGGCCCTGGACAGATCTCATCTGCTCAGTTGTTTGCACTTACTGTTGTACAGTAAGCGAAGAAGCTGTCACATCTGGCGATGGAGGTTTACCCTGTATACTATTATGTTCTTTCTTTCTTTCTGTTTTGGCTGCACCAGTATTGTCGCGAGAAGAAAAAGATCAAAAAATCGGAAAATTAGCAAAAACAAAAAAAAAAGGTCTTGATGTATGTACGATATCGTAGCACAGTCACCGAGTTTTGTCTTCAATGCAAGAGGAATTTGAATAATGGAAACCCGGACTACACGACTCAAATTTTTTCCATGTTAGCGGTGTGTCCGATGACATCTCATATCCTACCCTATATGCACGATGATTCCTTGTTTCGGTGAGAGACCCCGTGTCAATCTTATGTCGCCACGCAAGTAGGTGGTTTGGTGCGTTTATTCGCAAATGGTTGTACACTCTGCTATCAGGTTGGTCGATTGGTGCATCTTGCTTGTCTTCGCCCATGGCTGAACATTTGGTTTTTTGAAGGTGGAAGGACATGTCACACGAACGTGAGTCCAATGGAATCCATGTATACGAATGGGCTAGCTCAAGGTGAAACATGTTAATCAGCGATGGGAGAGGCGACTTATGACTGGGTGTAGATTTAGCATGATCAGCACAGAACCCCGCGGAAGCGAGACTCAATATTGTCCATCCCATTGTAGCACAGTAATAATATAAATCGTACCCCTGCCATATGCACACAACAAGTCTTGGGCATGTACAGGGTCCACCGTTCTGCACACTTGACGCTGATCATGCAAGCACGATGGGTACATTCAAAGCAAGTGTTATCTGAAAGCACAAGAGGGTAAATTTACTGGAAATGTCCATTGCATACCACATAATATACTCACCTCATCGTTATAGCACCCTCGTTTTCAACGTCAGCATCCGCCAAATAGGCCGAAAGCATGCACACGTTTGCCAGTGCTTCCAGTCACAACTGTTTCTAGCGTCCCCAGGCCAGAATGCGGCAAGGATCTGCTTGTGCGCAACTTGGTCAGCGGGTGGGGAGCGCAAGTTAAACCTCCAGAAGGCGAGGAGGTCCGTCAGATACTCTCATTAGACTCGTACTTCTGGTGGACTAGTGGTGGAGTGTACAATTTGATTGACTGCATCGTTTTGGCTGGTCATACCAATGACCTTCGAAGGACCTGCCAACAAATACTACCGCGCTGTTGCTACATTGTATACCATCGTAGGTGTCATGCACTTGAACCATAATTCATGATGTCAGGAGAGAGACCAAGGCGTGCAAACAACGACACCCAGTTAAGGCTGTACAATGTCAGTCAATAAGTTTCGAGGAAAGTTGTGAGCCTGTCCATGACTTAGTATGTGGTATTCTACAAAGTTACAGGTCCTAGCTGTTTCACAGGTACGATCCATCCCATCAACTTTGTGTGTTCCGTCCATCGTTCATGTTTCCCAAGCAGTTCAGTCAGTGCCTGTGCTGAAACTTGAAGTTGACCCAGAGAGTTCCGTATGTTCGCGAAATGCTTCCAATGCAACTCTACTAGCGTCTAACTGTGACTCCTTGTTTGCAGTCTATACTTTTAGTTGAATACAGGTGAACTACCTTCCGCTTATCATAAAGTCTTCTAAAATGAAAACGAACGAGCCCACGTTCAAACACCACGTGTTGATGAATATGATCATATAAAAAGGGGTGACCGCAACATGTTTCTTATCCCCCCCTCTTCTCCCATGAACGTTTCAGGATCCTCCAGATCGAAACCATCCGGGTTGCTCCAACCAAAGGAGAGAACGGAAAGTAGTCACGAGCAAGACTTGCTGAAGCTCTTGGAACAACTCAGTCTCCAGGAAAGAGACGAGTTCCAGGCATCCTTGACGTGCAAAATAAGCGCTGGCAGACGGTTGTCTGACCGCGATGTTGCTCTGAATGATCTAATACAGCAGGCGCGCGAGCTTGCGGCCTTCAACCAGGACCGATTGCTAGCAGAACGGATTGCTACTGCAGAGGACTCGGCCGTCGATGTTGACCAGGAAGCAACGGTCGAAACACCACGTGCATCCCCTGTGTCAAAGGGTAAAAGGTGTGCGGATTTGCCACCGTTGAGAATCGATCGAGTGAGGATGTGTTAAAGGACCCGGGCGGAGCGAAGGAAGAATAAACGCAAGAAACAAGGGGATGTCGACCAGGTCCAGTGAACCCATTCATGGCATATAATTACTTAGCCCAACGATGAGAGGTGACTGGGCTTGCACTTCTATTAAAGAGTGGTTGACGGAAGGTTACCACAGGAAGGAGACCAAGCGAATCAGTAACTACTAACCAGCAACTGGGTGTGGCAGTGCAGTGGCAGTGAGAGGGTCAAGGGCGGGCCGAGGACATGGCTCCCCACCGACCATATGGTTCTCATTATCTGTCCTTGATTGAAGATAATTATGATGCCCCACCTGTTGGCCGTCTTTCAGCGGACTCCGACCATCTCCAAACAGACTGAATGCCTTGGTCCCAGACTCCCAACGTGATTCATCATCCCGGAAGCGAATGGTCTTGCTAGTTTTGCATTCGAGCATCTGGACATGAGCATATGTATGTGATTTGTGGGTTTTAGTCTGGTGAGTGGGCATCGGTTCCCTACTTCACGCTCTCTGACGATAGCGTCTCATCCATTTACCCTGCCTCATCAATTGACGATACCCCCTCACCGTACTGGACATCTGATGGAGTTACACAAAGGAATAAGTAGGCAACGAACCAGCAGTAACGCAACTATAACACCGCAACTCAGCGTTGTGGCCACGAATTGCTGCCCTCATTGTGGTACGCGCACTGTTCGGGCCCCCAGGTCTGGCGCTCCAGCCATCACGAGACTCCGAACGAACACAGTCACTCCATCGACGTCCACTTCAAGCTATTGAGAAGGGTACCAGCACAAGCTATGGCACACCGATGCCGCGCAGGAACGCTTGATCCGCGAAATGATGGAGAGGCTGAGGGTAGACCATGATTGCGATCATTTCCAATGGCGTTACCAAGACGGCGGTGGACACTGGGAGACCTGTGGCTACTATTTTCCATTGTATCTCTTTGTGAGTGGTGAAGCTTAGAGGTGTGGCATATGCTCATCTATCTTCGTTTTAGCGTTGTCTGGATTGTGAGATGTTGGCGTGCAATCGGTGTAGGCGTAACCGTTCGTGAGTATCATCAAGTGCCGTCAGAGGCAGGCGCATTCCCTGCTCCAGTGTAAATGACTTGGTGCTAGCGGCGTCCTGGGGACAACCATACCAAAACACTTTTTACATGGCTTCGTGTTTCCATACCTTTATCGACGTTATTCTCTCATCGTGAGTTCCACATCCCGACTCGCTGCGTTGACCACCCTCTTCTATCGTTGCTTGAGAACAAAAGGGGCGGTTAACACGTCACACTGAGGTGTCCCGCGTTTTAAACCTGCCCGGGGCAGAGAACTGTACTGGATGTTACGTATTCTCACTGTACATTCATTGCTCTCGCACGTAGCAATGCAATCGGAGTGTAGCTTTCCAACAACGGCAAGTCAAGTGTAAAAAGACCGTCCCATATGTATCGTGGCTGGACATCATTACTACTAGTACTACCATCAATCAATACCCTGATAACCGTGGGAAAGTTGGAGCTGTTTGAATCAGCACGTGATTCGCTGATCTCCGAGTTGATTCGGCATCGGCCGCTTTATCAAGCAGTCCGCTGCCATCAATCCCTCCTCTCGCAAACCACCATGGCAAACGTCTACGTGAGTGCTTCCCCGCACGTCTTACCACCGCTAACCCAACTCAGTTTGATATCGAAATCGACGGCAAATCTGCTGGTCGCATCGTCTTTAAGCTCTATGACGACATAGTGCCAAGGACGGCCAGGAACTTCCGTGAGCTTGCTACCGGCCAGAACGGCTTTGGTTACGCAGGCTCTGGATTCCACCGTGTCATCCCCAACTTCATGCTCCAGGGTGGTGACTTCACCCGTCATAACGGCACGGGTGGTAAATCCATCTACGGCGAAAAGTTTGAAGGTCTGTTTGTGTTCACCCTGCATGCTTAT
>JBBPUD010000656.1:0-12631 GCA_038094475.1 Phylloporus aff. rhodophaeus
GCAGATCTTGTATGGTATAATATAGCATCCATAGTCACACCATTTCAAGCTCAAACTATGGTAGTAGATGGCAGAAAGCAATATATTTGACATATCATGCTACATGGCGACCCGAGCCACCAGATTGCTACCACAAACCACCAATACCCTAAAAACTCAACCTGCTGCCCTGCTTACACCTCATCCAGCTGCACCATTGCCTGCTTCGTGTTGCCATTGTTGTGGGCATGCTGTTGCAGCCACCTCACCCTTGTCCTCAGCGCTGTGATGCTGGTTGCACCGCTTCCCCATTGTAATCAGCGTTGCAGTGGTGGGGATGCCTTTGCATCCCCTTGCCCTCGTCGTCGTCATTGTCTTGCTGGTAGTGGGCCCATTGCACACCTTCACCTGGTCATTGTCATTGTCTTGGTATGGTCGTCGTTGTGTGGCGGGTGCCACTGTGCAGTTCTTGCCTACTTTGCACTCGTTGTCACATGGTGGTGGCAAGCTGTCATCCCACCCTGTGGTCGTCGTCGCTATGTGGTGGTGGTGCACCGCTGCACCCTCACCCACCCTGTCGTTGTCTGGTGGCAATGGGCAAGCTGCCACCTTGCTTCGCCGTCGTTGTCTGGTGGTAGTGGGCAGGCTGCTATCCCGCTTTGTTGCCTTTGCCACTGTGTGGTAGTGGTGTACTGCTACGCAGCCTTTGCCTGCCCCGTGGTCATCTGGAGATGGTGGGCAAGCCGTTGCCCTGCTTCGCCATCGTTGTCACCGTGTAGTGGTGGTGCACCGCTGTGCAGCCCTTGCCCCATTGTCGTCTGGTGATAGTGGGTAGGCTGCTACCCAGGCTGCTTCGCCACCTTGGCTGCTGTGTGGTAGTGGTGGTGGTGTGCCACTATGCAGCCTTTGCCGTCGTTGTTGTCTAGAGGTGGTGGGCAAGCTGTTGCCCTGCTTCACCGTCGTCGTCACCGCGTGGTGGTGGTGGTGGTGTGCTACTGCGCAGCCCTTACCCGCCCTGTCGTCGTTGTCTGGTGGTAGTGGGCAGGCTGCTACCCCGCTTTGCCACCTTTGCTGCTGTGTGGTGGTGGTGCGCCGCTACGCAGCCCTTGCCTGCCCTGTGGTCGTCTGGAGGTGGTGGGCAAGCCGTTACCCCACCTCGCCGTCATCGTCACATGGTGGTGGGTTGTGCCATGGGATGGCCCTCGCCCACATCGTCTGGTTGCGGTGGGCGAGCTATTGCACCGCCTTGACGCCGCTGCTGTCGCGTGGTGGTGGGCAAGCAGTTGCCCCACCTTGTCACCATTGATGGTGTGCCGTTGCGCAGCCCTCACCCACATCGTTGTCACTTGGTGGTCCCAGGAAAGCTGTTAGCCATGCCCTCGCCATCTGCATCATCGTTTGGGTGGTGAGCTGTCAAGAAGGTGGAGATGGAGTGCTTATCATCGCTGTCGCACTTCCCTACTGCAATTGCAGTTGGTGGTGGGTGTGCCATCGCGTTGCCCTCGTCATTACGGTGGTGTGCGCGTGTTGTTGCATCACTCCTGCCTTTGTGGTGGTGGTGGTGCTAGTGTGGGCACACCGTTGTGCTGCCCTCTTTGCTGCCGCGGTTGATGGTGGGCCTTTGTGCTGTTCGCTGTTGTTGAGGTGGTGGTGGGCACCCCATTGCACTGCCACCTTGTGGGTTGGCAGGTGGTACCCGTGCTGAGGGTAGCGAGAGGCTTGGAGAGAGTAGGTGAGCTAGGAACAGGGAGTGGGTGTGAGCACATACTGTGAGGGGAATGGGAAAAAAGCGACACGCACAAACTAATGTAAGTCTGTGCATGGGAATAATCACATGATCTCGTCATTGGAATTTCCCTAAGTCCAAACGACACTACACTAGGTAAGCTGTGTTCAAATTTCAACTTCTGCCACTATGTTTTGTCCTGCGCATGTACCCCACAGCATGTGCATTTCACCATCGCCACCACTTCGATGACGATGGCTGTGGCTGCACAATGGCCCGTTTGCCAACCCGATAGCAATGGCAACGGTGCACCAACCATCACAAGGACAACAACGGCGAGGGCAGTGGCAGCACAACGAGCAGCGTGGACAAGTGCAGTGTGACAGTGTGCGCACCACCACGCTCCGACGAAGGCAAAGGTGGCGCAATGACATGTGTACTGCCCATCCGATGTCCAGGAATACGAGGATGGTGCAACGGCCCACCCACTGCCATCCATGCCGACGGAAGGGGGTGCACCAGCACCATGAGGGTCCCAACCACGACGGCGAAAGGGAGGTACAACGGCACCACCACCACCACACCACGAAGGCGAGGATGGTGCAACGGTGTGTGTCCACTCATCCAACGACGAGAAGTACGAGGGCGGCATAATGGCGCACCCACTTCCAACCACGACGACAGTAGGGGGTGCAACACCAACACCACCACCACCACCACGAAGGCGAGGACGGTGCAACGGCAAGTGTACCACCCACCCGATGACGACAAGGGTGAGAAGAGCGCAACAGCGCACCCACCACCAACCACGACAATGGTAGGGGGTGCAACACCACCACCACCACCACAAAGACGAGGATGGTGCAATGGCATGTGTACTGCCCACCCGACGACAGGGAGGGCGAGGAGAGCGCAACAGTGTGCCTACCATCAACCACAGCGACGGTATGGCACCACCCCCACCACAAAAGTGAGGACGGCACAACGGCACGTGCACCACCCAAAGGACGACGAGGATGTGGGCAGTGCAACAGCATGCCCCACTACCAACGGCTGCAACAGAGGCAGCAAAACGGTATGCACACCAATGAGGGCAGGGCCCAACATGGTGATGACAGGGGCAGGGACAGTACAACGACGAGGGTGGGTTGGTGCAACAGCTAGTGTGCACACCACCCATGCGACGACGTGCACGAGTGTGCCCACCACCACACAGTGATGAGGCAGGCGTAGGCGGTGCAACGGCGTGCCTACAGTAGCAACAGGCGCAATGGCGCGTGCACCAACTTTTGCTGATGTGTCTACATGGCAAATACATTACTTGTTTATTGGTTTGCTTTCGGTGTCTATGGCCAAATGGCTAAATAGTATGGTGTGTGTAAAGCTGTGAAAGTGAGTGAAAGTATCATGGAAGTGGTATGAAAGATCTGCAATCTGCTTTCAAAAGTGAATTTTTACTTTACTCTGACCTTGTTGAAAGTATGAGCAAAGCACCTGTAAAGTGGTGTAAAGTAATGTGTGGATTTGCTGATGTAGTAAGCACCATTCCTTAAGCTCTGTCAGACTATGTAGCACTATACAACTCTGTATAGACTACTAGGGTTGGTTTGCTGATACAGTAGTTTATGTTGTTGATCCATTGACTCCATGGTACTACATGGTCCTACATGGTCTGTCATGTTGATGAACTGACTACATGGTACAACATACACTACATATTTGAGCTGTTGCTACAGAGAACTACAGGTGAATTCCTTTTTTACTGATGTAATTCAACGAATCCAAGTCCCCAGCTCTTGGGTTCAGGCATAGCTGATACCAATGCTGAGCTAAACAAGCTCAAGATATCCCTTTGGAACTCAGCCTGACGTGAGGAATGTGCCAAAACTAATGCAAAACAAATGCGAAAACGTGTACAGGAGGCTGAGGATCAAACCCACCATTTGGAAAAGAAGACATTGTCGTTGCATCAACGGGTCCATGCACTTGAACAACGAAATGACTCACTTGTGACTCAGAACAAAGTGCTTTCCTGCTGACTCTCTCGTAAGCCTGCATAAGTACAGCATGCTATACAAAAAGTGGTCACTGTTGCCACAGAACAATCAGCCAAGCCAGTCCTCATGCTCAAGAATCAGGGTGTCATCATGGACGAGGCACGAGACATGGTCCAAGATCTTGTTGCCATCCACAATGTCCTAGCTTCTAGAGTTGCAGATGCAGTCCAAGTAGTCATGGCAACAGCTGGAATCAAGGTGCAGGGATCTGTTAGTGAGAGGAGCGTTGGGTGGATTGTACTTGAAGGGGGAATAGCAGCAAAGGTATAGTTAGTAGATGAAATCTGCAATGCACGAGGTTAGTGTCTTCATGGTATCTAGAAACAATTACTGAATAAACTATATGAAAGGTATCATGTTAAGCAGTGATGGCATGATGCATAAGAACACGAATTACCAATCTCATCACATAACCTATTCCCTTCCAGGGGAAGAGGGTGGGGAGCAAGACTCAGCTGGCAAGCTGGTGAGGGCTAATCAAGGAGATGTATGATACTTATAATTGGTGCATGAATATATCTATGGACTGGAGAGAGTCTCTTGAGAAGACAAAAGGGATGCTCACAGATCATGCTGAAGACCAGAAAAAACTCGTTTGTTTTTTTCTGGAATGAAAACAAAAGTGTAAACATGAGGTTCAAGGCAAGTGTGCCTTGACTCCCACCTGGCAATATCAGCAAGCTCGCTGGGAAGTTTTTGGCTGAAATGGTGCAGGGTGCTGGAGGGTGGGCAGAATGGGAGGCGCTACCATTGGAGACCCAAAACCGGCATCTTCTTGCCGCTCGCCATGAAGTCCTACAGCAAATAGGTGCTGAAAGGTTCAATGCTCTGGCGAAGACCTGAACAAGATGCGACTGACTTCTTCATATGGGGAGGCTGCTGTATGCATAAGGAACTCAATGCAGTCAAAGGTGGTAATGTGGCTATGGTTGTGTAGTGGGAAGCAAACAGTGCTGAGCCCCCTATCCTTCTCATGAACTGAGATAATGCCATTACAGCTTCCTCAGGGTCCTCTGCTGCAGCCTCACGCGCTATTCACATGTCGAAAAGAGGGGCTGTCAAGGCCCTTGACCTCACGGGTGCTGTCTTTTGCCACTCAAATGACAAGAAGGGGCAACAAGATGCCCTTTAGTATTTCATTGAATCTGAACTCAGCTACTTTCTACCTTGGCCAGACACCAGCAATACACACTACCAGAGCCATTGTGATGGTGCAAGTGCTTGGCTCGTTTACCAGTTACTCTATATCATCTATCTTGAGATTATCAGAGACCATAAGGATAGCTGAACCCTCACCAATATCAAGCAGAATGTCCTGCAAGCCTTTCACTGCCCCAAGACAGCCGAGGAGATGGCTTGCCTCAGCCTTTGGGGTAATTGTATTGGGCATCCCTACATGTGCCAAGTCCGTGGCAGCCTTCAGGAATCCTCCAACCTGCTGGATCTTGGACCACTTCATGCTTGGCTGAAGGAACATATTCAAAGTCTTATATCAGATGTCGAGCTTGTCCTTTCTCCTGATGCAACATACAAACTTGCTGCACTTGACAAACAACCGTTTGAGCGACCAGATGCATTTTACACAGTGCAAAAAATGGCAAGCAACACAAAAACATATTCCCATTTATGCCAACTCTTCATCACCTTTCTCCAGGGTGCACTCAACACTCTTGTATGGTTCACTAGCAAGTTTGACACAGATGGTGGAATTACGAGAGCTACTTCAGAGCAGCAGCAACTCACACGGATAGAGACTACCAATGATGCTAATGAGGGTGCACTTGGCACTCTATGTGTCACTGCTTGACGTGCTCCCTGCATGTCACTTGTGCAACTCAATGCACAAGTCAAGTACAAGAAAAATGAAACAGGTACCTGGATGAAATCTGCTCTGCATCCAATATCCTGCAGGTTCCTTTGCCAAGAAGCATGAAGACTTGACACATCAGGAATAGAGAAGAGACGTCGTCAAGTCCAGGTTGAGCATGACCACAAGCTCGTCACAAAACATTGGCTTGATGACAGACAAAAGGCTGAGAAAAGGGCGACCACAGACACTATGTTCACTGCATACACACCTTGCATTTTGGATGATGCAATCGAAAGAATGAAGGTTTCTGAGCTTGACTTCCAGCTCCAGTGGCACAGAAGATTCTGTTGAAGGAACAGCTTGTATCGATAAGATAAAGTGTTCATTCATTGAGTAATAATCAATCAATAGTCTATTTGACTATTTAGGAAGTCTGACATAAGGTATTGACTTCTATTGATCATGATCAACGGTCACAGATTAGATAATGCGTTCTACATGAATGGATGACTCATCAAGACTCATTATGACTCGATATGAGTCATAGTGACTCACTCTGAGTCACTGTGACTAGACATGACTCATAATAAGTCATACAGGTTACATGGTTTCGTTGATTGTTGAATGATCAACTATTTAGAGTTGAAACTTAGTTTAGATTAGACTATAAATAATGGCATTTCATGTAACTAAGTTACAAGTGGTTCAGATTGACCGATCCTATCTAATCTCATTTTCTCCACACTCCTGAATCACTTCACTCAATCCACTGGCTATCACCAGTGACATTCTTAACCAAGTTACCTGCTAGTAGAGTGAGTCTCATCACTCTGCACTATCCCTATTGCTGTCTCTGCCCCTTGGACGAGAATACAGAACCTGTTTAGCATCTGCTCGTTAGATTCGACTCAAAAGTCCCTTGAGCAAGAGACATGCCAACCAAGAAGCAGGACAAAGCACAAGTCCTTCGAGAGGCTGTTGAATGGTACATGACAGGTACACAATATCCAGGAGGCAGGAAGTCTGAATCCACAGGGAAATGTGATGGGACCGTTGATGTGGCGTTTGATGACCTGGCAATAGGTGTTGATTCAGAAGACGAAATGGATGCCTAATTGTGTATTTCAGAGTATAATTAATTCATGATAAGTATTTTGATATTTTACACTGCCAATAGTCTATAGCTGATACTGTATCTCTTGATATTTCTTGTTATCTTTCCATAGTAGCTGTGGGGCTGATAGTGACTGCATTTTGTGGCTTATGTAAGGTGACAAGAGTTTGTGGGGAGCTGCTGCTCCCCAATAACTACAGAAGTGAATACCTTGATGAAAGCAGTACACCTGCAGCCAATGATAAACGTTCTCTGAACTGGCTTGTTCTGTATCATCTTTGGCAGAGGATGACTAGTAAAAAGAGAGAGAGAAAGTAAGAAATGTACCGTATTGTAGAATTTAGACTTTTTCTTTTGGTGCGACATTGTGGAAGTCCATCTGATAACGGACTACACTAAGAGCGCTCACATGGAAGGAAAACGTGTACAAGCGTAGTATTGGGATGAGCAGCAGTATGGGCAAAGAGGAATAGATGTACGACAACCGGTCCAGGTATGTATATATAGTGTCTAAGAAAGGGGGTGATGTCATGAGATACCAAGGGGAATGGAATGTGAGTAGTCAACATGGAATGTGGATGCATGACATGTAGGGCGTAGGGCTTACACCCTCCCACCCTATGAAATTCTTGATTCCTCCCAAATGTCCAGTGCTTCGCAGTTCTTCAACTCTTTCCATGGCAACTATTCATTGTCTTCCTCCCCAAAGCCTGCCCAGTGGACCAAGTATTGGCGGCCCCGCCCAACACATCACTCCTCCAAGATCCGGTCAATGCAGTGTTCGAGCGTCCCATCTGGAGTCAGAACAGGGTCAGGTGAGTGGTGTGCACATGTAGGAAACATGGAGTCGTAATTGGCACAGAACGTGCGCAGATGACTGACATGGAATGTCGGCGAGATGTGGGAAACAGCTGGCAGGTCAAGAGTATAGGAGGACGTGGCGGGGTCAGCAGTGATGATGCAGTAAGGACCATCGTAACATGGCATGAACTTAGTGACATGGCCGTCCCCACCAGCCAAGTAGTCCCGTCAGTGATTCTTGGTGAAGAGCAGCATACAGTTGCCCACAGCAAACAGTGGTTTGGAAGAATGATGCTTGTTTACAGACACCGCTTGCAATATCTTAGCCATCTGAAGGTGGTCCTGAGCTGCCATCACCTCCACCCACAATCGCTCCGTGAAGGCCTGAGCATCAAAGTCTTCAACAGCCATCTCATCTCTGGAGACAAGTGGGGGGATAAGTTGAGGGGAGCATCCAAGGTAGAGCTGGAAGGGAGAAAAGCCAGTGCTAGCATTAACCGAGTTCATGATGGAGAACCGCACCTGAGGAAGTGCACAGACCCAACCCTTCTGGTCCCACTCCACGAGAAAACGGATGCATTGGTTCACAGTCTTGTTTGTGCATTCACTCGCTCCGTTCATCTGCAGGTGATAGGCACTGGAGAGCTTCAAGGAAACATTGGTTAGTTTATGAAGTGTCTTCCAAAAATGAGACAAGAAGAGCTTACATATTCCTGTCAGAAACAATCTCACATGGTAAGCCATTCTTGCAGAACCAGTGGTCATAGAATAGGTGGGCCAAGTCCAGTGCAGATATTGTGTCCCGACAAGGGACGAGGTGAATGTTGGCCCCAAGACGGTCTGTCATGGTAAGCAACATATTGAAACCCTTATCCTCAGGAAGGGGGCCAATGAAGTCGATCACAACAGAGTCCCCACGAGCATCAGGAACTGGCAGTGGATGCAGTGGGCCGGCAGGAGGCATAGTGGGTGATTTATTGCGGAGGCAGGCAGTGTAGCTAGGAATGTAAAAGTTGATGAGATCGTGACACATGTTCAGCCAGAAAAAGGAGTTGCGCAAGATTTCGTAACTCTTGTCTGCACCAAAGTGGCCAGAAGCATCATGTGTGAGGTGATATAAACAAGCGCACAAGTCCTTGATGTTGGGCACAACCAGATGGTCCTGCAGGAACAAAAGTCTGCCACATTCAGCAAGGCCTGGGAGCGAACCAAGAAGGGAAAACAGTTTCTTGCAATAAGAGTCATCAGTATAACCCTGGAGGATCTGAAGAACAAGAGAGCAATCGTGTCCAAGCAGGGATTCGGGTGGACCCAGAACAAAATGTCATCCAGCAGGTTCTCACAGTGTGGGATATCTAACGGGAATTGTGCAGCAAATTCCACATGCATAGCATCATTTTGTATCTTGAAATCGTCAAGGACCACCAGTGTGCCTGTACAGCCACAACGTAGTCAAAAGTCCCAATTGCACAGGAAGATGACTCAACATGGGATCGGCGGATAGGCAGGACCTGACACAGCTCTGAATGCATGTCCTTGCATGTCTGGGCTATAATAGCACTGGACGGCATTACACAGGGACATGGAGGTGGATGTACTGCAAACAGGTCATAATTTGTGTTTTTCACAATACACGTATGAGCGGTGTGGTCTACAATTATCTTGTTACGTTCAAGGAAAGGGAGCCCCAGAAGGATGGGCTTGATAAGGTTTGATGCAAGAAGAGTGCGGACAGTCTGGCTTTTGAAACAGGAATCTAAGGAAGAAACAGACAAATGAACATAGCGGGACAAAACTGTTCTATTTGAGGAGAAAGGAGAAGAAGAAGAAAAGGCCGTGCCAACAGGTATCCCCTTTGGAAGTTCACAGATCCGAAGACCCAGTGATGAGACCAAGGTCTCATTAATCAGAACTAGAGAGGAACCGTTATCAATAAGTGCCTCTACGGCAACTGGAAATTTGGTTGCCGGGCCCACAACATGGCAGGTCCAAGACAAATGAGGAGAGGAAACAGGAGGTACACACTCTTCACCAGAGTCAGTGCCCTCCCCTAACGCCACAGAGGGGACTACAACAGCAACGAATTCATCCGCATCCACTGCTGCAACTGTAGCAGGTTTGATCATGCCAGCCTGGGTGGGCAGAGTCGGTGTCTTGGAAGTCGTGGCTGCCGGTCGTTTGATGGACCCCGCCGTGATTGTCTTGTACCCCACCGCATCTGGAAATCCGTTGGGACAAGACTGAGATGTATGTTTCTGGAAGGGGAGACGACATTTGAAACATCCTTCATTTTCACGGAGTATACACCGTTCATCGTTGGTCAGTGCTGGGAGGCGGAGGGTCGTAGAGCCAGTTCCCGACAATTGCTTGGACTTGTGGGCAGCCGTGAAGGAGGGGTGATTGGTGTCATTTGGTTTTGACTTGCCCGATCCACGGAGAGAAAGTTTGATTTGTTCGCGTAAAATGTGGGAATCATGTATGTGTTTTTCGTCGAGCCGTTTGACCTTTTCAATCCATTTGCAAAGGACCTGTTCATCTTTGGCATCAGAGGCACGATATTCGAAGGCGAGTTCCTTGTTCATGTTGGCTTCGAAGTGGTACCAAAGTCCGGCATCTGCGAGGAAGGAGGGATTGTCAACCAGGAGCAAGTTCTGAGTTTGAACCTTGATGACCCATTTGTAGAACGGGCAGGAGCCTTGACGAGAACTGAGCATCTTAAGGTGTAAGTCTGACGCCCAGTCACTGGGGAGCCAGGTGTCGCGTAGTTCAATCATAAAGTCCGGGAACTTGAGTGTGCTCAATCATTCGCAGCTGATTGAGTACCATTGCTGGATGTGAGGGTCGAGTAGTCCCCACACAACCTTCTTTACTTGACTATCTGCATTGACATCTTTATGGTAGAAGAATTGTTGGCAACCTAGCTGCCAGCGACGTAGCTGTTCGGGTGTAATTTCCCCAGGGGAAAGTGTTGGCGGTTTGGTGGGGGTGGTTTGTTGGTATTCTGTGATCGACGACATGTGACAGCGATGTTGGATGATTGTGATGCCATCTGAGTCGGAGTTACTGGAGTCGGAATGGAAGTAGTAGGGTCTTGGTGTCAGAGAGGTGATGGAGTGCTGATCTGTGCTGGAGGCAGATGTGGACGTGCACGTACGTTGACTGGACAGTGTTTCAAGATCAGGTATATCATCGTATGGGTCTGCATCGGTGGTTAGGTCCACGGTCCCAAAAAGGTCAATGAAGTCGTTATCGTCGAAAAAACTGATAGCGTGATTGGTTGTGGTGTCTGCAGTGGCGGCGGTAGCGGTGGCGGCGTTGATATCAGTGTTGGTGTCAGTAACAGTGGGGGCGGAAGTGCCAACCCAATTTTGACTGTGTGTAACCGCCATGGTGGTAAGGCTAGACTGCCAGCACTTAACTGTTACGCCAAAAGGCTGCAATACTGAGTGATTACCACTCAGTATCCCGGACGGTATATATGCTGGCTTACCTGATTCCAGATAATCAGCATATATACCGTCCAGGATACTGAGTGGTAATCACTCAGTATTGCAGCCTTTTGGTGTAACGGTTAAGTGCCAGCGGTCTAGCCTTACAAGTTGGCGTCAGGTTTGTTCATAAAAACGACCCCGATGACGAGACAAACTTGGTGATTCGTTCGGATTACCGGGAAGGGGTGGTGAGCCAGTCGGTGGATGCGCCGGCAAACAACTTGCCAACGAGGGCGACACCAAGACGTTTATACGCCTGGTGAGTCTGCGATAATACACAGCAATTGGATTGATCTTCGATCACTCACCTTGGGTAGACATCTTTTATTAGGAATCAAGCGCCGAAAGCACGAGATTGGCCCTATTTGAGGGAGGAGACAACGTGTTTGCGCACGGGAGACACCTTCCTTCGACCGACTTGCTGCCCAACATCCATGTCATCCCCTCGGACGATTTGTGCGTACTGACGAGATGAATCTGCACTGGTTCTGATCGTCAGATAAGACTATACCCAGCTCGTCGAAATTGACGCTGGTGAAAGGGTGTCTGCAGTGGCATTTACAGAAAACGGCGAGTATCTCATCAGTGGTGGCTACGATAAGGTTCAAGTATGGCGAGTAAAAGATGGCCAACAAGTGGCGACGATGAAAGTGGAAGGAAGGATCGAATGTGTCGCTGTCTCCAAAGATGGCCGATTCATCGCAGCGGGGACATGGGACGAGGTGCTGGTCTGGAACGCAACGACCTTTGAACCAGTCTTTGTGGGCAAGACGGGCAAGTGGAATTTCACTTTTGACCTCGATTTCTCACCGGACACGATGCGACTTGTCTCTGCGGATGGCAGCAATTACACAGCCACCGTTTGGGACGTGGCAATCCGTGAGAAAGTGAAGACACTCGACCACAACGGGATATCGGTCCGAGCAGCCAAATATTCTCCACAGGGTGACCGAATTGCAACAGCCACTTACCATTCTGTCCGAGTCTGGGACAGCAGCAATGGTCGATTACTGGTCGATATCAAAGTGGGAGTGTACCCATGGCGAGGTCTTCTTTGGTTTGGCAATCATCTCTTCCTCAAAGCCATCGACAATAAAATCAAGCGAATCGATGCATCCACTGGGTCAACAGTCTCAGAGTGGTCAGTTCCCGATATCACCTTCAACTCATGCATATCCATACCACGCCATGGCAAATTCATGGCACACTCTGCAAAAGACAGCATCACTTTCTGGAGCACCTCGACACGTACCCAACTCGGTCTCATCCCACAGAGTCTTAGCAACTGTATTGCATTCTCTCCAGATGGTCAGCTTCTGGAAAGTGGTGGAGATGACGGGAAAGTTAACATAAAAAATCTATTTTCTATCACAGTGCGTTTCGTCTCCCAACTTCCCTTTATCATACAGACAACTTGATTTCAAGGACCTAGAAATCCCTATCGATAGCGCTGTGCTCGATGCGTGGAAGAATGATCAACTCACCAATGCGGATGCGCTACTGACCACGGCAATCAAGACATCCCAGAATACTCCCCATCTATTCGCCAGTCGAGCTCTCGTCCGAGCACGCTTGCAAAAATGGGACGCAGCACTCGCAGACGCTGAACAAGTGCGTATTGCTTTACTCTATGCATACACGCTGACAGGAGTT
>JBBPUD010000657.1:0-12577 GCA_038094475.1 Phylloporus aff. rhodophaeus
TTCCCTACTGCTAAGCGAAATTCCCACACAATGACATACTACATCACAAACATTACAAAACTACCAAACATTGCAACAGTTTTGTTGTTAGATTTGGTGATTTCGCACTCTTTTGGTTCACTGACAGCTCACTGCTTCTCATTTTTCTTCCTAGTTGTCACCATTCAATTCCCCATCCTCAATATGCCTATACCCAACTTTTCCAGCTTCATTCTGACTTGTTCTTCGCTCTCTGCAGTAGCAGAGGCCATTGTGGCTGATTTGTTTACACTTCTTTACTCAAAGCACACATACAGCCTGTTGTCCACTGTGGTTCCCTCCTTGGTTACTCACTGTGGACATCAGGTCTGTATCTCTGTATTTCTCTATCAATATACCATTGGTTACTCACTGTGGACATCAGTCCTAGCTTCCAGAAGCCCCTTGAGTCGACCCAACAAGTGGCTAGTCCACTTCCTCATTCCTCAGCTCTTAACAACTTCACCTACTTCTTTCTATCTGGCCAAGACCACTCCATCCTTGTAATGTTGTCTGCCTCCTTCCCTCCAATGTCCTGCTCTTCTTCTTCCTTGACTATTTCCCCAATCATTGGACCATGCACCACCCCAGTATGCTCATATCTTCTCCCTGCCTGTGCTTGGAAGATCCTTTTCACCAGCATACTCACCAAACCCTCTCTTGTTACTCTCCTTGAACGAATGCTCCTCTACAAGGAGGATCTCACCATTCAAGGACTAGCCCCCAATGACCTTCCTGCTGAATACGGCCTCACTGGACAAATCCTTGAATTACTTCACATCCTCAATTTTCACAGCTTTGTTGCTCAGCTTTCCATTAGTAGTTTATATCCTGTATTCTGTCCTATTTTTCTCACGCTGTTTCTGGATGAATGCACAGAGTACCTTGAGAACATTGCTATGTTTCCTTCTTCTGACCTTGCTTCTCCTGATTCTCCTGCTCTCTTACCACTTGCCCTTTGCATTTCTTCCCCTTTGCCAGTTCCCTCCTCTCCCAAGACTCCTCTCCCTGCACTCATCATCTCCGAAGACGACGACGACCCCTTTGTTGTCAGTCCTCCCGGCAGTGCTCGTTACCTTGACACTATCACTCAGGAGCTCAATAGATTTTATGTTGTTCGTGTTGACAACATTGAAATCCTCTCTGCCCCCACTTGTCTCTTACACAATCCCTATGTTCACTCCCCTGTGACCAACACCACTCATTGCTTTTGGTGTAACCAGGTTGGCCATTATTGAGATGAGTGTACACTCTACGAATGCCCCTACTGTCACATCACTGCTCCTCACCACCCTCAATGACTCTATCTCATACTACAGTGCTCTACTTGTCAATGATGGGAACATGGACCCTTCCAATACCCTCGTGACGTTTGCATGCATTGTGACCAATTTGGACATAACGATATGCAATGTCCATACAACTATCTCATTCCCAATGTCCTGCTCTCCTCCAGCGACTAGGATCTTCAAGGAGAGAGGCTGGAAAGTTGTACCTGGGACACAACTCTACAAAGGGGATATTGTTACAATTTCCTTACTCTATCCTGGCATCTTTCTCTTTTCCTCTCGTATCACTTATCTTGCTGTGCCTTTGCTTTATCTAGAATACTATGAGCATGCTTTGCTCATCGTCGGTCTTGATACAATGTATCTATACACATAGCCACTTGGCTATGTGCTTTGTCTTCATCACTTGTTTCATCTCTTTGTTCCTTGATCCTGACGGGCAGCTTCCTCCACAGTCCAGTTCTCTTGTACCGGCTTAGTGTTCCCACTTTTCATGATGTTCTTTGTTGTTCTTTGCTGCACATCATCCTTGTAAATACTTAGAGTAGACACTCAATGTACTTCATACTTGATCTATACAATACAAGTGTACATCTTGTGTCATCACCTAGTCCCCTGAGTTCTCCTTGATGATGTTGTCATATCTCTTCGTGAGCATCCTCTGTCAAACAAGTAATGTTCAACTTTGTCCTTGCTTTGTACACTTTGTGTAACAGAAACAGTCCCTTTGGTCTCCTGTGTGGGAAGCAACAAGATACTTGTGGTGCTCTGTTGTGTCTTCAAGCAGGCAATAGAGCAGGAAGGCAGACCAGATGTGCTCTGATGAGAGCATAAAGCCAAATGGCCAGTCTGGTGGAGGTTCATCAGATCATGAGATCAATGAGTTGTATAAGTTGGTGCAGGTAGTTGCAGACATGCTTTATACAAATGAGTTAGTTACCAACTCACTATCTGAGACACTCAATACATACCAGTTGTCCATGAGCACAAGCCATAGTTTGATGACTTGTCACTCTATGAATTGGTCTTCACTGATGTGGATGACATTGATGTTGAGAGCTGAGGAATGAGGAAGCAGACTAGTCACTTGTTGGGTCGACTCAAGGGGCTTCTGGGAGCTTGGACTGATGTCCACAGTGAGTAACCAAGGAGGGAGCCACAGTGGACAACAGGCTGTATGTGCGCTTTGAGTAAAGAAGTGTAAACAAATCAGTCACAATGGCCTCTGCTACTGCAGAGAGCAAAGAACAAGTCAGAATGAAGCCGGAAAAGTGGAGTATAGGCATATTGAGGATGGGGAATCGAATGGTGACAACTAGGAAGTGAAATGAGAAGCAGTGAGCTAACAATGAACCAATAGAGTGCGAAATCACCAAATCTAACACTCCCCCCTGATTGCACAACTCTCCCGGCAATCAACTCCCCCCTGATCCATGCAATCCCATCATCTGGCAATGCTGCAACACCTTGGCCCGAGGCAATGGCTTGGTCAACAGATCTGCAGGCATCTCCTCAGTTGGAATCACCAAATATAACAAAGAGTGCGAAATCACCAAATCTAACAGGAGTATCCCCTCCACCAATGCCTGTGGTTCACCATGGGCAGTTTCACCACAGCTCTCATCCCAGGGTCCATCATTGTAGGGTGTCAGATGGTAATTGAAGTGATGCACATTGCTTATCCCCTTGTCATTGCACAGTGGTAACAAGCATACCGCTGTGCTATCCTGATCATCATGTAGGGGAAGAGTGTTAGATTTGGTGATTTCGCACTCTTTTGGTTCATTGATAGCTCACTGCTTCTCGTTTTGCTTCCTAGTTGTCACCATTCAATTTCCCATCCTCAATATGCCCATACCCCACTTTTCTGGGTTCATTCTGACTTGTTCTTTGCTCTCTGCAGTAGCAGAGGCCATTGTGGCTGATTTGTTTACACTTCTTTACTCAAAGCGCACATACAGCCTGTTGTCCACTGTGGTTCCCTCCTTGGTTACTTACTGTGGACATCAGGTCTGTACCTCTCTGTATTTCTCTATCAATATACCTCGGTTACTCACTGTGGACATCAGTCCTAGCTCCCAGAAGCCCCTTGAGTCGACCCAACAAGTGGCTAGTCCGCTTCCTCAATCCTCAGCTTTTAACAGGTTATGAGCCCTGTGCTCTAGCCCTTATCTATCAACATCAGCTTACATCTACACCTTAATTTCTTCACCAATCGATTTTCCATCCTCAAATCTATCCCTGGATCTTCTTATCGCTTGACCCATCAAGGCAGAGAGTCACTATCATCATTGGAAAGCTTCTGGGTCTCCTAATGCGCTTCAGTCCACTTTGAACCTATCATTGCTCAATACCCCTTGGGTTTCTCATCTTCTACTCATAACATCACATCCTCTGCTGTCCAAAGTGTCTCTGAACTATCCCTATTCATTGTCCATCGCTGCCTTTCGCCCTCTACAGCGCAACACCCCTTGGCCTTCTCCTGCTAGCATAGGTCTCACATGGAATGAAAGAGCATCCAGGAAAAAAGGCAGTGTACAAGGAAAATCATATCATTTTGATTGCATTTGACGAGATGCAACATTTCTCAGTTCATCATATATCCCAGGACGACTGTGAATCACTCTTTTATGTTCTATTGTGAATCACTGTCCAACATGACAGTTTCAAAGGTTAGCAATGTAAAGATTTCAACTTTGACTCCTCCATACTTGCTCAGTGGACAGAAAGTTCAATACAAAACTTGGATGTAGCAAAGGATTCCAAGCAATTGCTATTCATGTTGTTCACATTCAAGTTTGCCTCACATTTGTCACCTTACTTCCATGACCTCTTGAAAACTGGTGTCAAATTTTCAGGAAGGCAGAGTATGAGGGGTCAAAGGTAGACATCAATGCTTGTATAAACATGCTTAATGACTTTCTGGGTCACTTTCCTGTTGAGGATGATCACTATGTTCGGAAAAAGGAAATCAAAGAACTAACAAGGTCACTACCACAGAACTCATATGTAGCAGGATAGAAGCCAATTATCATGCAAAAGAAAAGATAGAGAGATGTTCACAGCATGGGTGATAAGCCCCATCAATACAAATGCACAAAGGTGTAGTTATGTTATGCGTTCAGTTTGTAACTGTATATTCTCTTACATTCTGTAGTTGACTCTCACTTGCAGAATTTTATTAACTTCACTAGTGTTCTAACAATGGGTTCCTCCACTACTCCCTCCAACAATGAGGTCCCAAGACAGAGGTTGGAAGAAGTGTCAAGCAAACGATAACAGGAATGATGAGAACAATAAATCTTCTTGTGTGAAGAGACCCAAGCAAGTCAAGGATACTACCAAGAAGTCTTAGACTAAATTACAAGGTCTTTGTTCTGTCAGGATGAAAGCAGGTTTAGGAGAACATGCATCTCAATTGGGACAAATTGGTGCTGTTCTGGAGTTGTCACATCAATGCAAGGTACACATGTCGCTATCAAACAACACTCAGGCAAATCCACTTGCTCCTCAGGCTACAAATGAAGAAAGGAAAAAGGTAAGCCAACTGTAGATTGGTTTGTATTGTTAATCATTGTGAGAGACAGTTGCGACTTGTATCATCTAGTGGCCAGATGGTACTGAGGAACCATGGAACGAAAATGACACACCTGCTGGTGAGCATCCGAACATCTTCACATTGACAATCTGCCATATCATTTGACATGGCACAGCTTCATTACCATGTTTTGTGGAGGCTACAGACAACAGGTTTGGCTTTCATTCAACAGGGTTTACTCTCTTGCCTGGAATGGATTGTGACCTTCAAACCACCAAGTGACTAGCCAGGGACAGTACCATGTCTGTGCCTTAGCCTAACCATGCATGACTGCTTCCTCTCCTTTCATCTACAAGTCAAGCACCCACTGCACAAGTCACATCTCAACCAAGTCGTAATCACCATGTCTTGGACCTAGCCTTGAACTCTGTCATTGATGAACACAGAGACAACAGATTAGGTAGTGAGATGAATGATGAAGGGCATTCTGATGCTGATGATGAGTTCAGGGAAGCAAAGGAAAAAGAGGAGTTAGGTGAGGATAATAACTGACCTTGTTGCCAATACCACCCAGGTGCATGCAATAGATGCACTTTTATTCAACCATAATGTTCAATTACAGGTTTTTGCTCTGAGATATAACATCTGCAAATCCCAGAGTTGCTGTGTAGGACTGTATAGCATTTTACAGTGTGTGACAGCTGTTACAGTGTTACAGACAGGTCCTCCTTTGTACAACACTGTCACAGCGCTGTACAGGGTATGGGTGGCTGTACAGTGTGTGAATGCTAGAGTGGCTGGACGACTATAGTCCACTGTACAAGTCTATACAATACCTGTAGTCTCATATTGTTTTTTTTCCCTCTTCCCCTTAGGTTTAGAATAGTCAAATAAATATATTATTATCTACTTTACATGTACTATGTACCACCCACCATCACCAACTCATCATCACCGTCACCATCCCTTCATTGCTAGCGTTGTGATGGTGGGTGCACTGTTGTGTACCTATGTCCTCATCCTCATCGTGTAGGCAATGGATGCCACACGCCCTTGGTCGTGTTGCCAGGTGGTGCACATGCCATGCTCCCACATGTTGTCCTGGTGGATGGGTTCGTTGTGTGCGATTGTGCCACTTCCCACCATTGTGGTGCTGGTGATACTGTGTGTAGTTGTGCTGCACCCACCTTCCTTGGCATCTGGTGGGTGGTGTGCATGGTGTGTGTACTGTTGCACCCCTGCACGTTATCCTGGTGAGTGGCAGGTACACCATTGTACAGCCATGCCCTCCTCAACATCCTACCAGTGGTGGGTGTGCTGTCACGCTACCCCACTCTCCTTGTCGTCCTGTGGATGGGGGTGCATCCCTTCTCACTATCGTGGTAGTGCCATATGCCACTGTGCCTTATGTGTCGTGGTAGATGGGTGTGCCGTGTGCAGTTGCACCGCTCATGCATCGTCTTGGTGGGTGGTGGTGGTGCTGTGTATAGTTGCGTCCCTCCTTGCTATCATGGTGGTGGTGGTATGCTGTTGCACCCTGTACGTTGTGGGTGGTGGATGTGCTGTGCATGGTTGCACCACCCATGTGTCATCTTGGTGGGTGGTGGGTGCACCGTTGTGCTACCCTGTCCTCCTCATCATCCTGTGGGTGGTGGTGCTGTGTGTGGTTGCATCACCCATGTGTCATCTTGGTGGGTGGTGGGTATGCTGTGTGCATTTGCACCTCTCCCCGCCATTGTGGAGGAGGAGGTGGTGGCATGCACCATTGTGGTGGTGAGGTCACACTAGGCGGTCATGTACCATTGCACCACCTGAATTATCATGTTGTGGTGGTAGTTGTATAAGCACAGGGTACATGGTGAGCAGCAGGCGGAAGGTGGCATACAGTTAGTAAACAAGGAAGTTGAACATACCATGATGTGTGACATGGTCATGTGACTTTGCAATGTCAAAAAATTGCTAAGTCTGGCCTGATTAGCATAAGGGATTAGGACTTACCCATAGTTAATTTCGCTAGTCCCACCCATAGCACTGTAGACTGCTGTCAGGCACTGCCGAACCTGGGCATTGTGACCATGTGACCGGCTGTAAGTTGCTGAGTCACTGTTGTTACACTATCATCACACTGTAGTTATATCATGTTGTCACCTGTGTTACTGTATCACTGTAATATTATGTAAATTACTGTTATCACTATCCCAAAAACAATGTTTTGCAGATGAAGACAGTCAGCCTATTTGCCATATATCACTGCCACCTGACCATGAGTTCATATGGTCTTGTGACAAGGATAAGGAAGATTTAGCTACCCTTCTAAGAGAGCCTAATTGACACAAGGTATGATATCTTTGAGTATATGCCATGTTATTCACACTCAGTTTACAGCTTGTTGTAAATGAGACTTGGACTGTTGATGTTTTAGATAATCATCAAAGATGGAATGGAAAACCTTATGCCCCTGATCCCTCTATGCTTGATGCATTGTGTATTTAACAAGAAGAAGAACCTAGCCTGGTACCTTGTCGTTGTTGGATGAGTGACAAAGAACCTGGCCCTCACCTGCTCTGTTACTATTCATTGATATAGAAGGATTGCTTAGAAGAAGCCAAAGTTAAATGTAGAGCTACCCACATCCTCACAAATCCATGGCCTAAGAAGAGACCCAACCTAGAACAATCTATCATGGATAGCCTGACGACAGTTGTTGGGGAGTGGAACCAATGCAGAGTCTGCTTTGAACCTGGTAAAGTGCCTAGCACACCATGTCAACAACTTTGATTTTTCTTTGTAGGCTACTGGCCTGAGAAGATGTACATGGCAAGAATAGTAGATATGCCATCAGTACCTGTAGAAGTGACTGACATATTATGGCTCTACAAAGACATGCCTATGTGGTGATCTGAGCTTAAAAAGATGGTGGTCGCAATGACTCCTGTATTCTATTGATTATCACCCACTCCTGATGTAGGATGTCCAGATTCCAAATCTTTTACTAAACAAACTGCAGCCATACTCCTCAATGAGTCCATGTTTCTTCAGGATAGTCATGATGAGAACGTAAGTTGTCTGATATCTGAGAGCAATAGTTGACCTAGTGACAGGGAAAAACAAAAAATTTCACCTATCCTGCCTTGAAGGACATTATCATCAAGTTTTTTTACACCAGTCCTTATCGTGTTGTGCAGTGGTGTGAAGATCACTTTTGTACTTTGATCTCCTTGCATTGGCCACCACTGTGGCATGTTGTTTTTTTTTTCATGTGCTGACCCATGCATACAGCTCAACTGTGTACTGAATGGATATGTGGCTAACAACTATGGCAATCAATTTGTGCAATTCTCCACAAAAGCTTACTGGTCCATCTATACTGGAATGCTTGCACTTATTGAAACAACATTAGTGGACAACTACCATGGCCCTTGGCTTAGGGAGTAGTTGGCTGGTTGGGTGCATGAGGGCTGGTAAATTATTTTCCTCAGCACATATTTTACTACTAATCTAATATGTTTTCAGGACTGTATTGCAACATATCAATAATTCAGTTCAGTAGTATAATCATCTCTAGGTCAAGTTAGATTAGTAATCTACATGTACTCATTTGGTTCCTTATGACAAAGCAAAGTTTGTTCCTGATTTTGTGGTCCCTTGAACCTTAAGTTTAAGTCCCTATTTGGGTATATGAATGTGAAAGTGCTGGCTGATCCTTGCTTGCCTTGTAAAGATCCACAGAACTCCACAGAGATCTACACCATGCAAGAAATCTACATAATGGCAGAACTAAGGCTATTTGACATGAATGTCCAGACTGGACAAGCCTGTATAGCACTGGACAGTACTGGACAGAAAACCATATACTTGACAGAGCTGTTGACATGGGACTAATCTGGAGGGTCTGGAAGTCTGTATAGCTCTGTATAGTGCTGTACAGAACTAAGGGGTTTGCTGATGTGGAGGATCACTGAAAGAGGATTAACAACGAGCTAGCGAGCCTTTTCTATACCTTCTCTCCACTCAAAGAGGATCTCTGTGTTAATGTACTACATGGTGTTTTGTTATGGATGCTTTTTAAGGAATGTTGGACTTCTTCCATTCTTCATTTCACTTGTAAAAGCACCCAGCAGCCATTAATCATGGGGAAAGGGTGATTGGTATTGAAAATCAGACATAGCCAGTCTAGAATTCACGAAATGCAGGTGTCCAATGGCGCCAATTGCACAGGCATGGCTCTAAGCAGTGAGCAAAAAGGCTTTTAAATTTCAAACTCATTCACAGACTCACCTGGCTTGTTTGAACAGGATAGCACCTCAGGAGGAGCCTTTGATGACTGTCAGAAAGGAGTACTGCTCCTTTTGTGGTGACATCATTTTCTCAAAGTTCCATGTCTATGAGGATTGTGGTATGTACATGTGTGAGCAAGTGAAAGTTGGTGGATGTAAATGCTTGTTCATAGGGACCATCCAGGCGAGTTGCAAGTTCCTGTGTCTTCTGTGGAGAAACCTTGAGGATTCTCCTTTGGACAGTCCACTGGTGAGTGCCTTTGTCCTCCAGCAAAGACCTAGGGTGTCCATCAAGGACCACTTATGATATACCTTTTTCAGTTCAGATTTGATGGATACAGGGGTAGAAAGTGTGCCAAGCTGACCTGGCCACTTGTTGTCATCAACATGACACTAGAAACGAGCTTTGAAATGTTTCTCTCTGACACCCTGGCACTGGAACTGAAGTACCAGTATTTGGCATCTCCTCAGAACATGAGTACTTTAAGTTCCATGGCATGTAATGCCCTATTCCTCACGTGATTAATATTGAACACATGAAAAAGCTCAAAATAATAGACTTGGAGATGAAGCCAAACACACAGTGAAAGATGGTGATGTAAGCCAAAGGGGGAAGGCGGTTCATCGAGCTCTTCATGTGCAGCAAATTCCCTGGGAACATGTTCATGGTAGTGGATACTCACATAGATTCCATCACCGGTCATTTTCAATGGACAGGGAGTTCAATAGTGCCAATGATATCTAAAGCTGGGAAATTGATTGAATCCTTTTGTGGCAAAGAATTTCTGAGCCTCAGTGGAGGCTGCACAATAGTTGGAACAACCCAAGAAATCCATGTGGTATAGTAACATGCCATTCGTTCAAGGAGGTTAGAGTGTCCTTATGCTTGCAATATGCAGCCCATTGATGCAGCATCTAGAAGGCTTCAAGGAGCTGAGAAGGCTGGTGGTTAAGAAAGTTCTATTCATTTGAACACACATGGTTTCTCTTTTTCTCTTTCTCTGGAATTGTGAAAACCATATTTCTGTTAGATTTGGTGATTTCGCACTGTTTTGGTTCATTGACAGCTCACTACTTCTCATTTCGCTTCCTAGTTATCACCATTTGATTCCCCATCCTCAATATGCCTATACCCCACTTTTCCGGGTTCATTCTGACTTGTTCTTCACTCTCTGCAGTATCAGAGACCATTGTGGCTGATTTGTTTACACTTCTTTACTCGAAGCGCACATACAGCCTGTTGTCCACTGTGGTTCCTTCCTTGGTTACTCACTGTGGACATCAGGTCTGTACCTCTGTATTTCTCTATCAATATACCTTGGTTACTCACTGTGGACATCAGTCCTAGCTCCCAGAAGCCCCTTGAGTCGACCCAACAAGTGGCTAGTCTGCTTCCTCAATCCTCAGCTCCTAACAATTTCTGATGCACCTGAGAATTTAGTGACTGCTTCAACCTTGTGTTTAGCTTTGGAGGTTTGTCAACCATATCAACTCAGCTGAAGAACATCATTTGCCAGGTGATTGAAGAGATTGGGATCAACAAGACAGGCAACATCTGGGAAACGATCTGTTGAGTGGTCAGGTGGGATCTGAACCTGCTGTACATGAACAAACATGATTGTCATTTTCAAGAAGAGAGGTGGGGAGATAAAAGCCCAACAGATAGCGCGATGGCACCAACTATACCACCTAGAGCGATGAGATGAAGGCCCTTCTTCATTCAAAAGGTCTCTGGAGACTGGTAGATGGCAAGGAAACTCGTCCTACTGCCACTGGAACAGAGCAAGATGTTTGGGATGTCAAGCAGGACAAGGCTGCTGGTGAGCTTATCCTCAATATTATTCCTGAGCAAAGGGTCCACATCAGGGAGCATCAAGACGACCCAGTCAAGGCCTGGTCCGCTCTCAAGGCACTCTTTGTCCAACAGAAGGCTGGCACTTGCTTTGTGGCCTATGATGAGTTCCTTGGCATCAGGAAACATCCTGAGGAGTCCCTTACTGCCCTTATTGCTCGAGTTGAGGAGGGGATGGCAAAGATCCAGGAGTTGCGTTCATCTGGCTTTGATATAGTCAAACTCGACGCTGAATTGACCTGTATGGCCATGATTCATGCCCTTGGCCCTGATTACTCTCATTTCACCTTCTTTCTTGTGCTCCTCACAGATTTGGACAAGGACAAAGTGAAGGCTGCATTCCATACTGAGGAAATCAATCGTCGTCCTCGCCCTGATGGTTCTGGACCACACTCTTCCTCTCCAAACGCTGTCCTTGCTGCTGGCACTTGCCATTGCGACCTTGCTGCACCTTGCACATTCTGTGACAAGACTGGCCATTGTATTTGTAAGTGCTTTGCTTTTCAGCGAGCCAGAGATAACTACAAGGCCTCCAAACGCAAGGGAAAGAAGGGGAGCCAGGCCAACAGTGCCAATGTGACCTCTACTGCCTCCCTTCCCTCCACTTCTCCTCCAGCTCCTGCCACTGCCAACTCTACCTCCCAGAACACTCAGGACATAGTCGAGCATGCAGGAAATGCAAGTCTTCGTTCTAGTGCCCTCCTTTCATCCCCTCAGCTCGATGCTGATTCTGTTTGGAATGCAGACTCGGGTGCCACTTCTCATATGTGTGCATGAGGTATCCCACAGCACATTCTCTGGCTATTGCTATTGGGTCACATTCATCGATGATTACTCCAGATATCGCTTTGTTTTGCCCATTCGAGCCAAGTCTGATGTGTTTGGTGCATTCAAGCAGTTCAAGGCCAAATTTGCAGAGAATCAGACAGAGCGCAGAATCAAGATCCTTAGGGATGACAAGGGAGGAGAGTACATGAGCAATGCTATGCTCGAATTCACTACCCAGTGTGGCATACAACGTCAGCATACTGTGCGCAATCGCCCTCAGCAGAATGGAGTTGCTGAGCGTGCCAATCGTGTCTTAGCTGAACGCATCTCTGCTATGTTGGCCGAGTCTGGATTGGCTGTGTCCTTTTGGGGTGAGGCTCTTGCTGCTGTTGTTCATGTTTGGAACAGGTGCCCTACTGCTGCAGTTGACCATGCTACACCCTATGAGCTGTGGCATGGACGCAAACCTGAAGTGTCTCATCTCAGGGTATGGGGATGTACTGCCTATGTGCATGTGCAGAAGGATAAGCGTGTTTCGTTCGCTCCTCACTATGAGAAATGTGTCTTTATTGGTTATCCAGATGGCTACAAGGGCTGGAAGTTCTACAACCTGCTCACCAAGCGCACTGTCATTTCGGAGCGTGCTGACTTTGATGAGCATCGCTTCCTGTCTGCTTCTACCCATCCTGTTGCACGCTCTACCCTGCCCTCCTCACAACTGCCTTATGTTCCTCCCTTGCTTTCTTTGGACTCGGATGATGCAGTTTCTTCGACTCCTGTGGTGCCTGCTCCTGGGGGGGAGGTTGAGCTACAGCCAGATGAGCCAGCACCAGAG